>MDKF010354792.1:0-29844 GCA_026770625.1 Nicotiana glauca
GGGGGGGGGGGGAGCTAAGGTATGGTTGCAAAAAGAGCCCGCGAACTCAATCCACAATTGGGATGATCTAGCAAGGAAATTCTTAATCAAGTTTTTTTCCCACTAAGAAGACAAAGTCGCTAAGGAGCCAGATTCTTGGGTTTCAACAACGAGATGGCGATACCCTTCGTCAAGCTTGGGAAAGATACAAGAAGCTACTCAGAGACTACCCACATCATTATCAGACTGATGAGGTGTTGGATCACACTTTCGTTGATGGGTTGGACGAGACATCAAAGCTGAATCTTGACTCAGCATGTGGGGGTAGTTGCATGGCAAGACTGTATAGTGAAATCCAGAACCTGCTAAATAATTTCACTACTAATGCTAATAATTGGCAAGGAGATTGGAAACCACGAGGAACACTTAAACAAACGGCAGCAGGTAACACACGCAATTCGAACAACGAGATTAGCAAATAAGATGAATAAAATGACAATGCACTAAGCATAACAGATGCATCATGTGCAACAGATGTCTACTTGCTGCGAGTTATATGGTGAAGGTCACACAAGTGACATACCCCGCGAATCCTAAATCCATCTACTATGTGGGCAACAAGCTAGAGGGCCGATGAATCAAAATGTTCAATATGGTAACACACGCAATTCGAACCGGAGGAATCATCCTAACTTATCTTGGGGTGAAAATCAGAATATCAAGTCTCAAGCTAATTACAATCAACCACCTCAACCCCCAAAGCAAGCAGACGAAAGTTTGAATGAAATGATAAAAAAGCTCTTGATAGACAATCAACAAGTTAGGGCTGAGAATCAACAATTGCGCACAGAGTTCAGAAATCTAGAGAGGCAGTTTGGGCAAATGGCTAACAATCAGAATATTATTAATATCCAATTATATATATATATATATATATATATATATATATATATATATATATATATATATATATATATATATATATATATATATATACTTTTCAAAATAGCACATATGCTATTATAAGCATGAATAACCATTTTTATAATTTTTCTATAATTTTTAAAAGCTCCAAATTGATTTATTTCCTTCCTTTTTATTTATAAAATTCTCAATAATTATCCTGCAAATTATTGTTTTGGAGATTTAGTCATCTAAATTCTTTTTTTATGCCAAATTATTGTTTAAATATTTTAATACATTTTTATAATTGCATTTACTTTTTTTTAAGCTAAATTGTATATCTTTGCAATAATGGCCCTACTAATGCATAATTATATTATTGATGTATAAAATAATATTTCATATTTTTAAAATGTTAAACAAGTTTTTTCAATTAATACTCAATTTTTTCTCATATTTTTTTATATATATACATACTTTTCCAAATAGCATATATGCTGTTATAAGTATGCATAACCATTTTTATAATTTTCTATAATTTTTAAAAGCTCCAAATTGATTTATTTGTTCCCTTTTTATTTATAAAATTCTCAATAATTATCCTGCAATTTTTTTTTGGAGATTTAGTCATCTAAATTCTTTTTTTATGCCAAATTATTGTTTAAATATTTTAGTATATTTTTATAATTGCATTTACTTTTTTAAAGCTAAATTGTATATCTTTGCAATAATGGCCCTACTAATGCATAATTATATTATTGATGTATAAAATGATATTTTATATTTTTAAAATGTTAAACAAGTTTTTTCAATGATTTTCGTACACGAAAATATTTTTTTAGAACATTGATTATTTTTATAAATTATATAGGACTAAAAGAGGCTATTTAAAACCTAGCCTATTCTTATTTCAAATTCAGCCTTAATTCCGACCCAATACCCAGCCCAACTTTTAAACCTAAACCTACCTAAACCCAAATACAATTAAACCTAATCCAGGCCCCCCTAGCTTGGCCGTTGATCGCCTTTATTCGTCCTTTTCATAATTAACCTAACGACCCGCCTTCCAACCTAATTTATTTCCCACCTTACACCGCTGTCACTTAATCCTCTCTACTCTCTAATGCTTTCAACCTAAACCCTAATCTTCAAATGCCGTCACTCATCTATGGCTATCTTTGGTGGTTTCTCACCGCCTCCCAGCCTCCAATGGCCTCTCTCACGTTATTCTTGCCATCTCCAGGGCCCTCAAGGGACCAGGTCTAGTGACTTGCATCTATGGTTCCTCTATCGCCTATTTCAGGCCATTCCGGTGTCATTCCAAGTAAGATCATCCTATATTGACTACGATTTATGGGTTTTTCAGTATGTTTCTTCATCTCTGTGCCGTTCTCTTTGAAACCCTAATTTCTTTTTCTAAAACCTCTTAGATCTGTACAGATTTGAGGTAATTTGGGTTCATTTTATGTGAGTTTTACAACAACCTTAAGATTCTTTACAAGAATCGTATGATTTTCAAGTGATTTTCATCATTTCCTAAACTAGGGTTTTTGGAATTTCTTTTACAAATTGTTTGATGACTGTTTGTGTTTAATCTTCTGGTTCTCATATATTTTGATTGATCTTGTAAGTCTGCTACAACCTTAGCCTATTTGTACTGAAAACCCTAGTTTTTGGGGTTCTTCATTTGGTTTCTGGATATTGGTACATCTGATTGTGTTCTTGCTTTGGGTTCTCGTGATTTCTCGTGATTTTCTTGTCCTAATATGTTTCTACTGAATTTCTTAGTTCAACCCGTTCACTGATTATATATGATTGTGTTCATACTAACCATTCATGTTAAGACTTGTATATTTCTCCGTGAATCAGTTTTGTTTAACTATGTGTTTTGTTAAAGCTATGTGAAATCCTGACTATTCATGTTCTACCTTATTTTATATGCTAAACATGCTGACTCTTTCATGAATTTCTCTTTGAGTGAACCCTTGATTATTCTGAATCCCTTATTTTCTTGTTTAATTGGAACATTTTCCATTAAACTCTTGATTCTTACCTCTCTATTCGATTTGACTGAATTGCTTGCCTTAATTATTTTTCCCTTGCCTTGTTTGTATTTTGCTAATTCTTACTGATTTATTTCCTTAATTAAACTTCTGTTCATTTATCGCTAATTACCTACTATATACTAAACCTTACGTGATTCTTTTCCTTAAATACTTAGCACGCTTTACCGTTGATTTAATTGTCCCTTGACTAAGGGAAAGACTTGCTGATTTACATCTGACTTCCCTGATTTACTACTTAATTGATCTCTTACCTTATGTGTCAAGCTTTTGATTACCATATAAACCCCCTCTTGTTTTAAGTTCTGAACAATGAACAATAGTTCATCTACACTATTATACTCTCAAAAGTTCTTTACTCTCTTCCGTTCCTTGCAATTTTTATTAGTTCAGCCGGTTATAAGCCAAGGCTTGCTACTTGTACCATCTCTACTCTGTATTATGTATACTCTCCTTAACTGGTATGTTCTGATTCAATTCACATTTCAAACTATGTGTTTCCTGTGTTGCTGCAGTTCATCAATTTGTGATTTCCAATTCTATGTACTATTCTACTTAATATGCAATCAACCTGCCTAGATTACTATATCACAAAGCATGTTTTCTATTAAAGGCTATAGCTATTATACTGTCTGGAATACCAATCTTGCTTTAAATAATTTGTTCACTAGCATGTCCCAAGCTGCATTGTGTGTCTATGATTTTACCAGTATGACCAAATCCGATCTGTTCTGTATATGATTAGTATTTTCTAAAAACCTTGAATGTTTCATGCAGTGTTTGTCTAGTCCAGTTTGTTTTATTTCACTAATGAGATCCTATTTGTGTCTTAAACCTATGTGTTCTCAACTTTGCAGCTACAATATGTATATTTGTTTGCCATCTATAAGGTGCATTCTAGGTGTTTCCTCTATCCTTTCTCTTGAATGAAGTATGTGTGTTCTAGGACTTGCTCTCTGATTTTTAAAGATGTTCTTCATGTTTTCCTCGAACTATTTCTTCTCTAACTATGTTCTGACTTTCACAAAGTTCCTTCTAACTACTAAAACCTTCTTTCTATTGTTTACCAAACTTTTTCAAAGTCATCATACACTCTCACATTACTCCTAGAATATTAGGTTATGCCCCCTGGAATGTGTACTACCTTGAGATCTCTCTAAACTCTAGCATGTCAGAGCTGGCCGTTCCATACTGCACCTAAATCAGTTATTGTCTGAGAAAAGTAGGTGTGAGCACTGCCCGGGATCCTTGAGGTCCTGAGGGAACTCTGACACACCTAGACTTGACATTGTCTATGAAACTTTGGCATTTGAGGCTACTGGAGGCTTGGGAAGTCATTTGGGCATGCTTCAAGTTCCCTATAGTTAACTTCTTCTTTTTCTTTATTTGTTTATGTAATTTATTCAGCTGGTCTGTAACAATTATTTGTAAACAACATTGGGGTGATTAGTGAAAAGGGGTGGGCAGTTATATATGTAGGGTAAATCGGGTAGATACCATGCCTATAGGATTGTGTTAATGCATTTGCTATATTTTCTTTACTTCCACAATAGTAGAAACCATGCCTATAGGATCTAAATGGCTCTAATAATAGAAATCATACCTATAGGATTTAAATCAGCCTTAAAATTAGATATCATGCCTATAGGGATAAGGTAATTAAAGTTCAGTTTTTGTTACAACATGTAGTCACATTCGTCTTCTTAGATATCATGGCTATAAGTTCAAGAGTCTGCTTTAATAACTAGATACCATGCCTATAGGGATTAAAATCAGCTCTAATAGAAATCATGCCTATAGAACTTAAAAACAGTTTAGTTAAACAAATCAGTTTAATTCATATTAGTTCATTCTGAATCGGTTTAATCAACTGTCCCATTCTCTAAATGAGTTTTCAAACACTGCCTTAATTAATACCGCTAGAAAAAATGTCTATAGGATCTCAAGTCGTCCGTTTTAAAAACTTTTCACTGTTTTACTGCATTCCTAATCAATATAGATACTATGCCTTTAGGACATCACTGTTATGCACTTAGGCAAGCCTCTAAGGCGATTTAAATTCTGCAACTATGAAACTGTGCTTTGTTATTTAAAACTATTCAAATTTAACAAGTCTAAATCAGTAGGCAAGCTAAATAGGATTTTATATTTTGTCCTAATTCAATACTGTATAATTCCTGCTCACCTAGATATCATATTCTAGGATTTTCTCTTAAATACTTTACTGTTGTCTGAAGGCGTGCATTTACTTGTTATATTTATGGAGGTGACTGTGAGCCTGTAATTTATTCTCTTTAAATGCAATCCTAATTGTTCTTGATTGACGCCTAAACTTTTATCCTTTTAAAACCTTAGAAAGGTCTAGAACTGTCCAAAAGTAGAGGTCCTAAAATAGCTCCAGGGCCACGAGGAAGAGACGGGTAGTGCACACATAGGACAATTTCAAGGTTGCTAGAGCGCTTTAGGCTATGACCAAGGGGAGGGAATTGGGTAGTAAGGATATGATGACTACACGCCAATGTCACGTGTTGCCCCCCATTGAGGAGTGTTTACTGGGCATTGCGTAGGGTGATCCTGTAGGCTAACCAACCTAGGACCCCTCTTTCCCAATTCCCAATGTCTAAACTTTACTTTTTCTCTATACATGCAATTTGTGCAAGTCTTTTCTTTTTCTCGTTACTTGAGTCATATAATGTCTAAAACATGCCTTTATTTGTTAGTATGTGTTTAAACTATTTATTTGTTAAAAGGACTAATTTATAAGTATAAGTTCGGCCGGGACCCATCGTTGTGGATCGAGAGGGGTGCCTAACACCTTCCCCTCAAGGTATTTCGAGCTCTTACCCTAAATCTCTGGTAATGCAAACATGTCTAAGAGTTAATCGCTCTAGGTGCTCTAACGCACCATAATCCGTTAGGTGGCAACTCTTCAAAAACCCCAAATTCCCAAAAGGAAATGAGCTATTACCCCCATGAATGTCGAAACCCGAACTTCTCTCTCCACGGAGGGAAAAAAGGGGGCGCGACAGCATGATGAATCTGCTGGGGATACCTTTAGGCTCTTACCATAACGAACTTATCTTTGATGAATTAGTCCAAGCATGCCTTATCCCGTACCTTTCCCCTTACTTGAATTTAACTGCCTATTTTAAGCATTTTTTATTCTTTATTTCTGAAACTGACCCGTCTCTTTATTTTCTTTTTCTATAACTGCCTTCAATTATTTAAATATTGTATTTATTGTTTTTACGTGCAAATACTTGACTACTTGTTATTTATTGCTGCATCATTCATGCTCCACATCATATTCCACTCGTGTGTATCAAATCATATAGCAATACTTGATGAGTGGTTGCGCTCTTCCTATTTATTAATCTTAAATTTGGAAAGGCTTATTTGCGGTAAAACTAGTTAATCAACAGTGCAGTCGACGATTCCGTGCCTTTCCCTCTCAAGTTGTCTGCTTGAGGGTACTAGTCTAAACCCCCATAGTAACCTTACTCTGATCGAATTTGTGCATGCATCATGATCAAACCTAGTCGGATTAATATGTTATCCTCATAATAATCTTTTAAGACGAGCCTTATCCAAAAAGTCCATCGGGGTTTCCATAATCCCAACGGACAAAACCACATTTTGTGCATTAATTTGGAGAACTAAATGCTGATATGCTGATCATGAATATATAAATAGTTGAGTCTATTGGGGGAGAAAGGCCAAACCCTTTGTTTTGCAGAAAATGAGGTACGAGGTCCCCAGAGTCGGTATGGTTAGAAACATCCCACCATTGCTGCTAAATTGGTAGGATGACCTTTCCTCAAGTGACAAGAAACATGTAAGAAAGTACCTGGGTAACTTGCCTTCTCTACAACAGATTGAGCCAAGAAGAAATTGAAAAGCTTGCGAGGTTGATTTGGGATAGCCCCAGGTTATTGGTGCCGGAGAACCGTACTGGTAAGGGGTTTTTAAAGATGATGGGGTTGAAGAAAATGTTGACCTAGTATGCTTGAAGGAATCTTACATACCCTTCAAATATCTATATGAGAGGTGTGGCCATACCAAGCCCTACCATACCTACCATGATGAGCTCTCTCTCTCACTTCTTTGGGCCACATCTACTGCAGAGTGTTTGTGTTCATTAAATGCTTCTTAGGCCTGATAGTTTTCCCGATGAAAAGGGAACGAATCCACACTAGGTTGGCCATGGTCGCCAAGACTTTTATGGAAGGGATCAATGGACAGACATACACCATAGTCCCCATGATCATAGCTGACATCTACAAGGCTCTAAATCGCTGTCAAAGAGGGGTCCAGTATTTCGAGGGATGTAACATGTTACTGCAGTTGTGGTTATTAGAACATCTTCAAAAGGGCCGATATTGCCAAGAATTTTTGTGAAGGGCTTGGAATGACCATATTACCTTCCATTACCCCAAGCGGATGACCTACATCCCGGACAGGTTTGCTCAGCCGAAAAGTGCCAAAGAGTGGGTGAAATTCTTCGACAATCTGACCGAGAAGCAAGCACAATGGATGTTGGAATGGTTCCCAACAGACGAATTCATCATCAGATCCATAGACGCCCCACACCTGGTGCTGATCGGGTTGAGAGGGATATACCCTTATGTCCTTATCTGAGTTATGGGGCAAGCAGGCAAGAAACAAGTTGTACCAAGGGTTGCCAAGATGAGTCATTTTAGAACAGACTTCAAAGATGATGACGTCCCTTACAAGTTCCAAGCTCAGCACATATAGTACTGCAAGATCATTGTTGAAAAGAACATCGTTGAGCCCGACATGTATCATGCAAGGTGTGAACTTCTCTACCCGGTGTGGTTAGAAGACAATCTAAAAGGAATGGTAATGCCAGGAGCCGGTCGAGGAAATAGAATCATAGATGAAGAAGCAAAAGCTCAAGTCAAATACAATAGGCTGCGGAAGAGGGTCCATGACTCTGAGAATGAGCATCGAGAAATACATGAGAGGAATGTGAGGTTGATCGAAGAATGGAAAGAAATGACAGTCACTTCCAATAGAAAACTAGAATATTTAGAGAGAGGAATAGTGGAGCTGGAAGGTAAAGTCATAAAGAAGATCGAGGATTGCCAGAACGCTGAAGGAGCTGAAGGAGGACATCTGGCCAGAGCCTACTTGCTGCTGAGTCTGCGTGCGCTAGGGGACCTGTATGATGGAGTTAGGAAGATCGAATCTGGGGAAGGTCCTTCTGGGACCAAATAGGCTAGATTTATTTGCTTTCCTAAAATGTAATAAGGTCAAGTGCTAGTAGTGACTTATTTTTCTATTATCTTAGTGTCGGTTGGGATAATGAAGCATTTATTGGCATTTGAAGTTCTCCAAATCTATTTGTCGCTAGGCCTACCTCAGGAACAACAAGGTGTCGTGCCCCCTTTTTCTCGCAAAATTGGGTTTATGACATTTGGGGGGACAACTCGTCTCCTTTTGGGAATTGGGTTTGAATTGAAGAGTCGCCACCTAATAATTAAAGTGCATTAGGACACTAAGGAGGGTTTGAGTTGGGTAACTAGAGATTGGGTAAGGGCTTGAAATTATCCCAAGGGGAAGGTGTTAGGCACCCCTCAGGATCCACTAGTGTGGTTCTCGGCCAAACTATTGTTGTGACTTTAGGTGCAAATAACACATAGGCAAGTAAAGCTCCAAGTAAGAGGGGATTTTCACATAATGGTTACAAATAAACAAAGTTGGAAAGAGCTAAAGAAAGCTAATTTTTCTTAAAAGAAATAGTTTGAAAAATTTAAAAGAAGCAAAGAAACAAAAGGAAAGGGGGCCTAGGTTTATTAATAATATGGATCACCCCACACAACATCCGATAATCACTCCTCAGTGAGGGGCTACACGTGATGTTATCGCATGGTCATCATATCCATATCTACCCTTCCCCACCCCGTTAAGGTATTAAAGCATGGAATGGTCTCGTTTACTTATTGCATGCTATTACCCATCCCAGTCTTATCAGTCCCAGAGGCATTCAGGACTACTAATCCTAAGGGGAAGGGGGATTAGGCTTATTTGTAGTTTTAAAAGGCAAAATTCGAAAGCGACATACAAAACACGTATAGCAAGTTGGGGGAAACACATAACAAGTAAAAGGCTTAGATACACATCCTTTAGACAGAGAAAACAAGTAATTAGCATAACTTACACATACTGTTTAGGGTTTGATTAAAACTTAAAAGTTGAGGCAGACTGATTTATTACATAATTTAGATAAGAAGCCCGAATCAGGCCTGCCTGCTGATTGTAGTTAATAACAACAAATTTCGTTTCTAATTTTATCCTAAGGCTTGCCTAAGTGTTGGACGAGGATCCTATAGGCATGATATCTACTGATTTCAGAAAACCATAAAATAAGTTGAATGCGTACTGATTAAGAAAGGTTGCCATGTTATAAAAGAAAGACAAGTTTTAGCGAACGGGTTATAAGTTCTGCAGATGATAGCACATCGTTATTACTGGTTTTAGACTTATAAGCAAGTGAAGCGATTCAGACTTGATTAATAGCTTCTATAGACATGCTTTTTATGCGTTGCTGATTTTAAACCCTTTTATATACATAGTAAAATGCAGAAACCTTATGGACATGATATCTAGATGCTGAGTTTCATTTAAGGCCTATGAACATGATATCTAATTGCAGTTGATTGATTAAGGCCTATAAACATGATTTCCTGATGAAGAATGGATATACAAGATTCAGAAAGACCTATAAGCATATTTTCTATATACATATGCAGAGTTCTAATTTCCAGATACTTATGGACATGATTTCTATATGAGAGAATACAGAATACCTATAGGCATAGTATATACATGAGAAGTGCAGAAATACCTATAGGCAGGATATCTATGTGAGAATGCAAAAATTCAGAAATACCTATAGGCAGGATATCTATATGAGAATGCAAAAATTCAGAAATACCTATAGGCAAGATATCTATGTGAGAATGCAGAAATTCAGAAATACCTATAGGCAGGATATCTATGTGATAATGCAGAATACTTATAGGCAGGACATCTATATGCGAAAATAAAGAATACTTATAGGCAGGATGTCTATGTGAGAAAATGCAAAATTTCAGAAACACCTTTAGGCCGGATGTCTATGTGAGAATACAGAATTTCAGAAAAAACACCTATAGGCAGGATATCTACCCTTTGCATACATAGTTATCCCTCCTTTTTTTCACTAGCCATCCCCAAGAGTTTATTACAAAATTATTACAGCCTAGAATAAAATAAAAAAAATCATCAGAAATTAAAAAGTACAACCAAGGATAGCCTGATTCAGGCTTAATGTCTGAAATATGAGGTAAACCAACTCCAAAAATCATGATCCAAAGCCTTTCTCCCATTTGAGTGTGTCAGAGTTCCCTAAAAGTCTCAAATGAACTTCGGGCAGTGCTTAAACCCAAATGTATCATCAGATTAAGACATAGTGCAGTGTGAAAAGGGCCAACCCTCAAATGTCCAAGTTCAGAGGGAACTCAAGGTCCCAAGGCAAGGCTCACAAGAGGGGGGTAGAACTTAAAACTAGGAGAGAGTGCAAGTGCATGAACAGAATTCTGAGAGGGGAAGGGGAAGGGGAAGGGGAAGGGAAGTAGTTACAAAATAGTACACATAAGGGTTCAGGGGAAGGGGAAATTGAAAGAGGCAAGGCATGCTATGGGCATACCCAGCAATGGAGAGTGCTAGTATGCCCCGTAAGCCTGCTAGATCACACTATTAGAGGCTAGGATCCCAAGAGATCAAGTTTAGTTCATGGACAATAATTTGAATATTGTCATGCCTTAAACCATAGCTCAACACATATGGGGCAGGAGTTTTGGGATTCATAATAGAAACAACCAGGAGGAAGTCAGCATGCTAATTTACGTGTTTAACTCTATAGAAACAATAAGTAGACATGGATACAAAAGCAGTAAATACACATTGTTATGGTGCTAAAGATTAAATCCGGACATACTAGTTTCAAAGGGATAAATTGAGAAAAATAGTAGGTCGTGTAAACAGGCCATAATGCAGACAAGAAAAGAGAATACTAGTGTGTATAAATGTGAGTTCAAAAAGATTTTGAATGGGTGATGGCGTGTTTCTGAAAGTGTCGTGCCTTTATAGTGTGAAAGTTAGACATAAATAAGGTAAGGAAACAGTTAAGGAACTGATTATCAATTAAGAATCAATCACACAAAACTTCCTTAATTAAGGAATTCAGATTCAAACGGTAAAAGTTATATAAGGAAAGAAATAAAACAAGCTTCTTTCGTGCAAAGTAGGCAATTATGGGTAAATACATAAAAATTTACTTAAGGACAGAATTTTGAAATACACGGTTGCACAAATAAGGTAAGAAAATTAATTAGTAGCCTGTAAAATCAAAGGCCTGAGATTTTGTAATCATTGGTCCATGAATGAATCAAGTCAGAAAAGTTGAGAAAGGTTTTAACTTAAGTCGAATCACAGGGAAATCAGCAAACAATGGAAAGAAATCAATCAGACCTATTCAGAAGGAAGTCTGAACTAATCACAAATTAAAAAGCTATTTTGGAGGAAAGTTTATCACATATAAAGAGCATACAGACATGTCAAGCACGAAAGAAGGTGTCGTGTCATTGCAAAAATAAACTACAGAAGCATGGTTGTCACATAGGTTAGCCATGTAGAAGAGAAGTAGCATATAGTAGCATACAAAGATAAAAGACCTTAGAAGAGTTTAGCAAAAGTCAGAATCTTATGAAAAACAAGGATTTCATAGCTCAGTTTAGAGACTCGAAATAGGTCTGAAAGATTTAGGGTTTTTGAAATAAAACCAGTTCAAGCAAATCACATAGACAAAGGTTTTCAAACTTGAAGAACCCCCCAAATTCTAGGGTTTCCACCATCAATCGAATGCAGAGATGAGGGGACGAGTAATTAAGTCGAAACAGGTTCAGATGTCTCAGAAAGAACTGAAACCTTTAACATGTTCCTTCCAGCAATAGAAACTCATGAGAAATATGGTAGAAGAGCAACATGCGAAACACAGTAGAAGAGTTCAAAGGAAACATAGTAGAAGAAACTAATACGAAACATAGTGAAAAAAAGTTGATAAGAACAGTTGGAGAAACATATTAAGAAGTATTAGAAGAAATTTAACTAGAACATAGTAGAGGAAAATACAATAGAAGAAACACGCAAGAATACAGTACAGGAAAATACGAGAACACAGTAAAGGAAAATACAAGAACACAGTAGAGGCAAATACAGTAGAAGAAACACACAAGAGAAAGATAAAGTTAGAGAAACTTTCAAATATTCTCGAAAAAAAACCTAGGTCGAAAAGAGAAATAATTTTTGAAAGTAGTTTTAAAAGAAAAGTCAAGAGAATCGTTTAAAAAGATTAAGGGGAGCACAGGTCTGGAACAGATCTAAAGAGATCAGAAAAACCTCGAAACTAGGATTTTCAGAGGAACCCAAACGATGAGAAAGGCTTGGATCTAAGCAGGAAGGGTCGAAACCAGGCTCGAAATACGTATGGCTTGCCGGAGCAGGCCGGAGATGGCCGTGGAGCTTGAATCGACAATGGTCTGGACCAACTCTTCGTGGTCGAGTCATGAAGCTTCAGTTAACCAGACGTGAGGAGCCATAAGTGGCTTGGGGGGTGGTGAAACCCGTCAGAAGGTGGTCGGAGAGAATGAACAGAACTCATCGGAGAGGGATGGAGGAGGAAGGTTCTAGAGAGAACCAAAATTTTGAGAGATAGAGATGAGTGAGGGAAAATGAGGGGTATTGGGTGGGTCGTTAGGTTAAAAAAGGTAAGGGTGGATCTAGACTGTTGATCAAAATTGATCAACGGCCAAGATTTGATTCAGGTTGGGTCAGGTAATTTTAGGATTGGGCTTGGGGTCTTGGGTCAGTTTAATTCGGGTTGGGGATTGGGTTTAATTAGGCCAGGCTTTAGGCTAAAATTAAAATGAATTCGGCTGTTATTTAAATAGCCAGTTTTCCCTTTTAAAATTATAAAAATAGTAAATTAATTTCTGGAAATAAATTGAAAGAATCAAAATGATTTATAATATATAATTATCAATTTAAAAATATAAAATCTCATTTTATGAATACAAGATGAATTTAAACCTAAAAATGACTAATATTGTAATTATGCAATTCTATCCTTAAAAATACCAAAAAAATTTGTAAAAAAATGTGTAAAAATACCTTAGCTATATTTTATATAAACATAAAACTCTAATAAATGAATCACCAAAAATGATAATCTTGGGGATAATTATTGGGTTTTTCTTGATGATATAGGGCAGTAAATTGATTTAAAAATCTTTGAAAAATTAAGGAAAAATAATGTAGCCTTGGAAAATGCTTATATATGCATATACATGCTATTTTGAAAGGTATTTTACATATATAAAAATATAGGAAAAAATTGAGTATCAACAGCTGTCCTTCTTTACCCGGGATGGATGAAAGAGTTGTCAAGTAAAGATATGATGGCCAATTTTGACCAAACGAAGGGGTTTGAAAAGGTTTGGCCGTGCCCTGGATTCTGATCTGGCTACATATCCTTGGTCTTACAAGAATCAGGCTATATGTAGTTCAGGATCCGTCAGCGGAGTATGCCAATGGAGACTCTTCAAGAATGGACGCAATATTCAAGTTGGGATGAATGGTTAAGGTCTAATAGGGTTGCGGGAACTGAAGCGGGATTGCTCCTGCCGAGATGGCCGTTGCTTGTTGGTTTACCTGTAAATAAGCAATACAACTGTATATTGTGCTGAAATTTAAACATGATGCAAGTTCTCGTCGAACCATGAATGTTGTCTTTGGACGGTTAGGATGACGTCCTTAGACCATGACGTCCTGGGCCATGAAGCGTATAATAAGGGATTCGCAGGCCATGAGATGATGTTCTTGGGCTATGATAATGATGCCTCCGAACTATGATTCCTTTGAATAATGATATGCAAAAGATAAAAAGGGAGTCCTCAGGCCATGGCATGGCGTTCTCGGGCTATGTAAATGGTGCCTCAGAGCAATGACGCCTTTGGACAAATTGGCGATCTTTTAGCCCATGATATGTATTATTTGGCAATCTTTTAGCCCATGCAATGCAGAAGGTGGCAATATTTCTGCCATGCAAAATGTAAATAAAGTGGCGATATTTCAGCCATGCAAGATGTAAATAAAGTGGCGATATTTCAGCCATGCTAGAATGTGAATAAAGTGGCGACCTTTCAACCATGCAAGAATGTAAATAAAGTGGCGATAATTCAGCCATGCAGGAACGTAAATAAAGTGGCGATCTTTAAGCCATGCAAGAATGTAAATAAAGTGGGGATATTTCAACCAAGCAAGAATGTAAATAAAGTGGCGATCTTTCAGTCATGTAAGAATGTAAATAAAGTGGCGATATTTTAACCATGCAGATGGAGGTCGAGCTTAACCTCAGAAGGAAGAATGGTAGCCTTATGCAATGCAAGAAATGCAGATGGAGACAGAGCTTAGTCTCGGAAGGCATAATGGTAGCCTTATGCAATGCAAGAAATGCAGATAGAGGTAAAGCTTAACATCGAAAGGCAGAATGGTAGCCTTATGCAATGCAAGAAATGCAGATGGAGATAGACCTTAGTCTCGGAAGGCAGAATGGTAGCCTTATGCAGTGCAGGAAATATAGATGGAGACAATACTTAGTCCCGGAAGGCAGGATGGTAGCCTTATGCAATGGAATAAATGCATATGGAGACAGAGCTTAGTCTAGGAAGGTAGAATGGTAGCCTTATGCAATGCAAGAAATGTAGATGAAGATAGAGCTTAGTCTCAGAAGGCAAAATGGTAGACTTATGCAGTGCTGGAAATGCAAATGGAGACAATGCTTAGTCTCGGAAGGCAGAATGGTAGCTTTATGCAATGCAGATGGAGACAATGCTTAGTCTCAGAAGGCAGAATTCTAGCCTTATGCAATGCAAGAAATTTAGATGGAGATAGAGCTTTCTTAGCTGATAGCTGATTGTAATATTGTGGCTGCTAAGGATATTGTGTGCGGATAGCAACTGTGAATAGGTGTGATGGTTCTGAGAGTTGTATTCCTGAACAATGTGAGTGTATAATATATGAGATGATTTCGCGACTCGGGTGCCTGCATCCAAAGAAAAATTATGAGTTTTGTAAATGGGAGAGGTTAGATCGTATCCCCGCTGACTTTGCTTGACTTGCTTGGCTCTATTTCGTTGATACTGTGTATATCATTGGGGTAGCGTTGCTAAACAAAGCAATTTGGTAACAAACATGCATGATTTAGTACAAATATAATATACATGCATAATCGAGAATAGTTCATTAGATGAACCGACCACTACGACGCATTCAAAACATTGCAACTTTTCTTGCTTCGGAATTTTGAGGGTCCTCATTCTGCCCCAGTTTACTGGGCTGCTGCTTCTGACGGCTGCTTGCAGCAAATGGCCAAAATCACTTCAGAATTTTGAGGGTCCTCCTCAAAAGTCTACCCCAGTTTCTAATTATGGGGAGAGGTGGAAACTTTATGGAATTTGTGACCGAACCCATAGGGCTACCTACGTATCCCCTCTTAAACGGGAATCAGGTCAGGCGTAGTTCAAATTACATCATGAAGAAAAGAATGAAAATTACACATAGTAATGCTTGACTGCATTTGAATTGATTAGTTTTGGCCAAGCTTCTCCGTCCATTTCTACAAGTTGAGGGCTCCTCCTGTCAAGACCCGGTGAACCATGTATGGGCCCTGCCAGTTGGGAGAGAACTTCCCTTTGGCTTCATCTTGATGCGGGAAAATTTTTTGTAACACCAGCTGCCCTTGTGTGAACCGTCTTGGCTTGACTCTTTTATTGAAGGCTCTGGATATTCTATTCTGATAGAGCTGACTGTGGCAAACTGCATTCATTCTCTTTCCGTCTATAAGAGCTAGCTGCTCGTAACAACTTTTCACCCATTGAGAATCGTCGAGCTCCGCTTCTTGTATGATCCTTTAGGAGGGAATTTCCACCTCTGCGAGAATGACCGCTTCTGTACCATAAACCAGCATATAAGGAGTCGCCCCAGTTGATGCGCGGACTATGGTGTGGTATCCCAATAAAGCAAATAATAGTTTCTCGTGCCACTATTTATGCTTCTCTATCATTTTTCTTAGTATCTTCTTGATATTCTTATTGGCAGTTTCTACGGCTCCGTTCATCTCAGTTTTTTAGGCTGTAGAATTCTTGTGTTTGATCTTGAAGGTTTCACACATAGATTTCATCAGGTCACTGGAACCATTATCGGTAATGATTGACTCTGGAATTCCGAACCAACAAACGATACGGTCACGGACGAAATCTACCATGACTTTCTTAGTCATTGCTCTGTAAGATGCTGCTTCAACCCATTTGGTGAAATAATCAAGTGCTACTAGGATAAACCTATGCCCGTTTGATGCGGAAGGTTTGATTGGTCCGATAACATCTATTCCCCAGGCGGCGAACGGCCATGACGAGCTTGTTGCATTAAGCTCATTTGGAGGCACCTTTATCATGTCTACATGTATCTGATAATGATGGCACTTTTGCACATATTGGATGCAGTCCGTTTCCATAGTTATCCAATAATAACCTACCCGAAGTATCTTCTTGTCTAGGACAAAACCGTTCATATGTGAACTGCAGGACCCAGCGTGGATTTCCTCTAGTAGCTTGGATGTTTCCTTTGCATCGATACACCTTAACAATCCCAAATCCGGAGTCCTTATGTACAGGATTCCTCCGCTATGAAAGAAATTATTGGATAATCTCCGAAGTGTGCATTTTTTAGTAGGATTTGCAAGTTTTGGGTATTCTCCTTTTGCCAAATATTCCTTGATATCATGGCACCAAGGCTTTTCGTCTGCTTCTTCTTCGACATGGGCACAATAGGCTGGCTGATCATGGATCTTTACTGGAATGGAATCAATGAAGTTCTTGTCTGGATGTTGTATCATGGATGATAGGGTAGCCAATGCATCAGCGAACTCATTTTGGACTCTGGGAACATGTTGGAATTCTATCTTTGTGAATCTCTTTCTCAACTCCTATACATGATGCAGATAAAGGAGTATCTTGGAGTTTTTGTTTGCCCATTCTTCTCGGACCTGATGTATGAGCAAGTTCGAATACCCAATTACTAGCAACTTTTGAATGTTCATGTCAATGTCTATCTTAAGCCCTAAGATGCAGGCTTCGTACTCGGCCATATTGTTGGTGCACGGGAAGAGTTTGGCAGATACCGAATAATGCTGACCGGTTTCTGATACTAGGACCGCTCCTATGCTGACTCCTTTGATATTTGCTGCTCCCATCGAAAAACATTCTCCAACCGTCATATGATTCTACAATATCTCCTCCTATAAATGATACCTCTTCATCAGGAAAATACATCTTTATGGGTTTATATTCTCTGTCCACGGGATTCTCAGCAAGGTGATCTGCTAGTGCGTGTCCTTTGATCGCTTTCTGAGTTACGTAGACAATGTCAAATTCACTCAACAGGATTTTCCACTTGGCTAATTTGCCAGTGGGCATGGGCTTCTGAAAGATATACTTCAAGGGGTCCATCCTTGATACGAGATATGTAGTATAGGTGTAGAAATAATACCTCAGCTTCTGAGCTACCCAAGTCAAAGCACAACAGGAGCACTCTAACAGAGAATATCGGGCCTCGTAAGGGGTAAACTTCTTGCTGAGATAATAGATGGCCTGCTCCTTCCTCCCTTTTTATCATGCTGCCCCAAAACACAACCGAATGCTCCATCCAATACTGCGAGGTAGAGTAATAGATGTCGACCAGGCTCGACCAAAATTGGTGGTGTTGACAGGTACTTTTTGATTCTATCGAAGGCCTTTTGGCAGTCGTCAGTCCATTTGGTAGTGGCGTCCTTCTTCAACATCTTAAAGATTGGCTCACAGATGACAGTAGATTGTGCTATGAACCGACTGATGTAGTTGAGTCTTCCTAAGAAACTCATTACGTCTTTCTTGTTCTTTGGCGGTGGCAATTCTTGAATAGCTTTGACCTTTGATGGATCCAATTCTATTCCTCGGCGACTTACAATAAACCCACGTAGTTTTCCAGCAGGAACCTCGAATGCACACTTTGCGGGATTCAGTTTTAGGTTGTACCTTCGTAGTCTATTGAAGAACTTCTTCAAATCTTCCATGTGATCGATGGCTTTCTTGGACTTGATGATAACATCGTCTATATATACTTCGATCTCCTTGTGTATCATATCATAAAAAATGGTAGTCATGGCTCTCATGTAGGTGGCCCCTGTATTCTTTAGCCCAAATGGCATCATTTTGTAGCAGTACATTCCCCACAGCGTAATGAAAGCCATTTTCTCAGCATCTTCTTCGTCCATCCAGATTTGATAATATCCAGCAAAACAATCCACGGATGATTGCAACTCATGCTTGGCGCACTTGTCAATCAGGATGTGTATGTTCGGCAATGGGAAGTCGTCTTTCGGACTGGCCCGGTTGAGATACTGGTAGTCGACATAGACTCTTACCTTTTCGTCCTTCTTCGGCACTGGCACAATGTTAACTAACCATGTTGGGTACTCTACTACCCTGAGAACCTTATCTTTGTCCTGCTTAGTGACTTCTTCCTTGATTTTTAGACTCATATCAGGCTTAAGCTTTTTGAGCTTCTGCTTCACCGGTGGACATGTCGAATCAGTTGGCAGTTTGTGTGCCAAAGTAGATGTACTTAGGCCAGCCATATCATCATACGACCAAGCGAATATGTCCTCATATTCCTTTAGAAATTTTGTGTATTCTTCCTTTTCTGACGGTGACAAATGAACGTTGATTCGTGTTTCCTTGACATTCTCTTCATCCCCCAGATTAACAACCTTAGTCTCGTCCAAGTTGGATTTTGGCATGTTTTCAAAATTCTCAACTTCCTCAACAATCTCTTCCGGTATATCATCTTCCTCTGAGTCCATGTCTGTTTGTTGCATTGTCTCATTGTATGTCACAGTCATTGGTTCATCAAGATAAGTAATAGTAATACTATATAAGTAAAATAATGAGAGAAAATAATAAGAGTGAGATTTATAAGAAAACCGAAATGCTTTGATAAATTCCATAATTGTTTTTGAACATTAGAGATTTTATTGCGAAATTAAAAATGCGAAAGGAAAGTTAACTAGTAAAATAAAAGATAGTGCATGATGCTTGTTCAGCCTTGCTACCCCGAGGCTTTCCGGGCTCTGGTAGTTCTGATGGTCTAGTTATTGAGACATGCTCCTTGACTTACGGCATGTATGGAAGGGCCTTCCTCCCCTTCCTCCTCAAAAATGACACAGCAATCCATGTCATCTTCTTCTAGGAACAAATTCCTTACTGCTGCCAGTGCTTCCTCTTCTTCCGACCCATAAATAACATCGGCTGGCTGGAAAGCCTACTCCAAATGTGGTATTGGCTGCTCCAGCAGGTAGTAAGGACCTCGCCATGGTGGCGATCAGTTGTTGAATTCCTCCCAAGTATACTTATAGCCCAGACCAAAGGTGGTACCATGCTTCTTTAGTTTGATAGGCTTAGCGATTCCTTGGAGGTTCTTGCCAAGTCCCTTGCCAGGTTCATATCCGCTCTTGTTTAGTATGCTTTCAATTTTGTTTTCCTACCATTTGTCCTTATCAACGACATTAACTCGCTTGATGTGGTGATAGGTCTCCCTGCCTATCTTTCTTCTGCCTCTTAATGTTTGGATGGTCTGGCGACTGTATATAGGATTGCTACCATCGCCATGAATGATCACCTCTTGGTGGTTCCACTCAAACTTCACTGCCTGATGTAATGTGGATGCCACTGCCCCAGCGGCATGAATCCACAGTCGTCCCAATAACACATTGTAAGATGCCTGCTCGTCTATCACTTGGAAATCGACATCAAACCAAGTAGGCCCCATTTGCAAACACAAGCTAATTTCCCTAATTGGACCTTTGGGAACCGTAGAAAGCTTTGACGTTGATGGCCCCATCTTTGATCTCATGCAGCCCCTTTACCAATGTCCTGAGTGTTACCAACGGGCAAATGTTGAGGCTGGACCCTTCATCAATCAGAGTTCTGGTGATAAAATAATCTTCGCATTGCACGGTGATGTGCAATGCCTTGTTATGACTCAACCCTTCCGATGGCAACTCGTCTTCATGAAAACTAATCTTGTGACTTTCCAATACCTGCCCTACCATGTTTGCCATCTCTCCTTCGGTGATGTTTCTTGGTACATATGCCTCACTCAACACCTTTAACAAGGCATTCTTGTGTGCATCGGAATTCTTTAGCAAAGCAAGGATAGAAATTTGCGCTGGTATTTTGTTCAGTTGATCAATGACCGAGTATTACTTGGCTTGTATCTTCCTCCAGAGATCATCGGGCCCAGTTTCAGTGATGATTGGCCGACCAGAGGCATACTTGGTTGACTCGGGCGAATGTTCCGGGGTATAAACTCTACTGGTTCTTGTCATACCCTGCGTCGCAACTGCTTCCCCGAACATAAACTTCCCTTTTCTTCTTACTTCGGTTGTGTAGTCCCAAGGTATGGCATTTGTATGGAATGGAGTTACGGCCGACATTGCCACCGGAATTGGCACCTTTACTCTGAATGGAGCATGTATTTTGGAAGGTAAAACCGCAACTTCAAATGGTACAAGTGTGTTTGCCGAAGACCCAAACTCGACCTCAATTGGCGCTGGCATCTTTGCTGAGGATGGTGCTTGAAACTCAAGTGGCATGGACATGTTTACCTCAGTATCCACAGAAGGCTGAATCTGGACTACAATCGGATTAAGGGTGACTATTGGCTTCTTTGGATCGTCGCCTACTATGATCAAATCGATCGATCCCTTGGGGTACCAGTCATCCTCTATTTCAATCATGTGAACACCTCCACCCTAGTGGTCTGGCAGAGGGTTGTTGCGGACATTTGGAGCAGGCGACTTTGCCACAATGATCCTGTTATCAATCAAAGTCTGGATCTTATCTTTCAGAGAGCGGCATTCATCAATGGTATGTCCTTTCATGCCGGAATGGTATGCACATGATTTATTTGGATTGGCCCACTGAGAATGGTTTTTAGGGGTTATAGTAGGGATATAGATGACATAACCAGTAGCTTTGAGCCTTTCGTATAGCTGGTCAGTTGGTTCAACAATGCCGGTATACTGTTTGGGAGGTCTGCCATCAAAATTTGGTCGAGGTTTAGGGAAGTTTTGGCGTGGAGGAGGGGATTGGTAGTGGAATGATTGAGTGTTGTAGGCTTGGTAAACATGTGCTGGTTGGGAATATTTGGGTGAAGTAGGCTGATATGTGGGAGGTGATTGATAAGTGGGTGGTGGAGTTTGGTAAGAGGGTGAGGGTGCATGGTAGTTCGGAGTAGGTTGATATGTGAGTGGAGGCATTGGATAGGTTTGGTATTTGATAGGGGATTTGGTTCTCAGTGCAACCATTACGTCACCTACGTCCCTTTTCTTGTACGTACCACCAGACTGTAAAGCCTTATTGGTAGCTTGCAAGGCTTCAAAGTTTGTAACCATACCAGTTTTGATGCCTTCCTCGATCCTTTCTCCCAGCTTGATGATGTCAGAAAATTTATGATTCTCGATTAGCATCAGCCTTTCATAGTATTGCGGGTCCTAAGCCCGAACGAAAAATTTGTTCATTTGTTCTTTCTCTAAAGTAGGTCTGACCTTAGCAGCTTCTGATCTCCAGCGAGTGCCATACTCACGAAATTTTTCCGTAGGCTTCTTCTTTAGGTTCTGAATGTAGAACACAACTGGTGCATTTTCTGTATTGAATCTGAATCTGTCCATAACGTTGGACGCCATACTCACCCAGTTTGACCATTTCTTTGGGTCTTGGATGATGTACCAAGACAGAGCATCTTCTTTCAGACTCCTCATGAAAAGTTTCATGCGGATCCTCTCGTCTTTCCCTACTCCGGCCAGCTTGTCGCAGTATGTTCTCAAGTGGACTCTTGGATCCCCTGTACCATTAAACATCTCGAACTTTGGAGGTTTATACCCCTCGGGCAATTTGACATCTGGTTGTATGCAAAGGTCTTCGTAGTTCAACCCTTCAATCCCCTTACTTCCTTCGACGCCCCAAAATTCGGCTAGTCAATTTCTTGAGTTCTTTCGCCAGGTTCCTGATGAGTGAGTTCTTCTGCCACAGAGTGTGGCATGGTTTCCACGTACATGGGGGTGTTATGATGAATGTGGAAATGGTCATTTGTGGAGTTCAAAGGTTCTGGGATGAGTAACGGAGTACTGTTGGAAGTGTGGCAAGTATTGCAGTGGTGGTGAGGAGCAAGATGGTTTTGTGGTTTTGGGATATTTTGTGGAGGTGTGGGATTGACATCTGGGGTAGTGAGGGAAAATGATAGATTTGCCAAGTTCCGAACTTGGTCAAGTTCCTCCTGAAATTTCAACAACTTTTGCTCGAGTTAGGATACACTTTCTTTGGAAACCTGAGTACCATGAGTGACTTCTACCCGTTCAGTTGAGTTTTCCTTTATGGTGTTGTTCAAATCTTCCATCTTTCATTTGTTCCTGTTTCTGACGGGACTAGGAGGAGGAGTGGGTGGAGGGACCTTGAATCTTGTGGAATAGGATGATGATGCCAGAGTGCACGAACTAACCTTTGAGGAAGGAAATAAAACAAAAGAATAAAAAAATAATAGTGAGGATTATAAGAAAAAAAATGTTGCGATATTAAAACACATAATGCAAGAATGTAAATCGTGTCCTAATTTGGGGAACCTCTTAGTGCCCGAGGTAGACCTAGCGAAAAATTTATTTGGAGAACTTAGAATGCTAAACGCCTCATTTTATTGATAAAAGTAGACGAATCCCAAAACGACACTAAATAACAGGAAATAAAAATGTCGCTAGTGGCCACAGGCCTTATTACATTTCTCAAAGCAAAAAGGAAAAACTCCTATCTATTTGGTCCTAGAAGGACCTTCCCCAGACTCAGCATCTTTGGATCCATCGAACAGCTTCACTAGCTCATGAAGTCCCAGCAACAGGTAGGCTCTGGCTAGGTGTCCGCCTTCGTTTCCCTCATCATTCTGGCAGTCCTCGATTCTTTTGAGGGATTTTCTTTCCAGCTCCACTAAATCCCGCTACAAGTATCCCAGACGCTTGTTGGCACTCACAGCCATGTATTTCCACTCTTCAATCAACCTTTGGTTGGCTTCTTGTATTTCACAGTACTCGCTTTCACATTCCCTAATCCTCTTGCGCAGTTGGTTGTACTTGACCTGTGCTTCAGCTTTTTCATCGATGATCATGTGACCTCGAACAAACCCGGGTTGACCCAGACCATTATGATTATCCTCCAGCCAGCCTGAATAGTATGGGGGTACAACCAACATGGTATCTGTCTGGCTCGATGCTACCCCTTCCTAGGACAAGTTTGCAGTGCCACATATGCTGAGCTTAGCACTTGTAAGGGCTATCATCATCCTGAAATTCAGCCCGGAACTGACTCATCTTGTCGACCCTTGGTATAACCTGCTTCCTACCAGCCTGTCTCATAACTCGAAGAGGGACATAAGGGTAGGTTTCCCTCAGACCGATCAATATCAGAAATGGTGCATCCCTGGATCGGGCGATGAATTCTTTAGTAGGGAACCACTCGAGCATCTATTGTACTTGGTCTTTCTTTAGATTTTTAAACAGCTTTACCCATTCTTTGGCATCTTCCGGCTGAGCAAACATGTTGGGCATGTAATTCATCAGCCTGGGCTGATGGAAGGCTATATGATCGTCCCAGTCCCTACGCTGAATCTCTTGTCGATATTCACCCTTTTGGAGATGCTCCATGAGCTATAGCTGGAGTAGCAAATTGCATCCCTCGAAGTGTCTGGCTCATTGTTGACACTTCTCCAAAGCTCAGTATATTTCTGCAATGATCATGGGCACTATGCTAAATGGTTGTCCACCAATTCCCTCCATTAAAGTTTTGGGGACCATAGCTAGCCTGGTATGTATCCTTGCTTTCTTCATTGGAAACACTATCATCCCTAAGAAGCAGAACATGAAGACAAAGACCCTTTGGTGTATATGCCCCAATGATGTAAGGGTGAACTTATCAGTATAAGTACGGTAAGATTTGCTATGACCGTACCTTTCGTACAAATAGTCAAAGGGAATGTACGACTCTTTCAAACATGTCAAGTCTGGATTCTTCTTTAGACCCATCATTTTTGAGAAAACCTCTACCCTTGCGATTTTTCGACATTAACAAACCCAGAGTTTCCCATGGTATACCAGCCAGTCCTCATATTTCCTCGAGCAGGGGTGTCATTTCAATATACCCGAAGCAGAACACGGACCTATCACAATCCTAGAACAAGGTGACAACTTCTATGATTTTGTTGTTGGGTTGGGTTTCCAAGAGAGAAGTTAGATTTCCTAGGTATTTTCGGACAAGAGTCTGATCACTGGAATGAAGATCCTCCCACCAACTTAGCAATTTTGGGTGGATTTTAGTGACTATGCCGAATCTGGGGACTTTGTGCCTCATGTTTCTACAAGACAAAAGGGTTAGGCTCTTACCCCCACGAGACTCGACTATTAAATATCAATAATTGGCATAAAAGCATTTAGTTCTCTAAATGAATGCACAAAACGTGGTAGTGTCTGTTTGGGTTTTAGGGAAACCTAGTGGACTTTGGACAAGGTTGTCTTAAAGAGTCATTATGCGGACAACATAATTGATTCGGCTAGGTTTGACTATGATGCACGCACAATTAGACAGAGTAAGGTTTCTATGGGGTTTTATATTGGTACCCTTGAGCAGACAACTCAAGAGGTAAAGGCACGGAACCGTCTACTACATCGTTGATTGACTGGTTTTACCGCAAATATGCCTTTACCGGATTTAGGGGTGATAATATCGGAAGAGTGCAACCACTCATTATAAGCGTTTATACGGTATTTTGTTTGGCACGAGTGGAATATGATGTTGAAAACATGCTTATGCAATTATTAAAATAGGTTGTCACGTATTTGCATGTTATAAAAGCAATAATTACAACAATTCTTCATAATTTAAAACAGTAATAAAGGAAAGTAGTAAAAGAAATAAAGGAAAGAAACAAAGAGACAAGTCAGTTTTATAGTAGAAGAGGGAATTAAATACTTAAAGGCAATAATCAAATAAAGACATATGAATAAGCGTAAAGTCACAAATAGCCTAAAATGGTAAAAGCCTAAAAGAAATTCCCAACAGAGTCGCCATGCTGTAGCGCCCCCCTTTTTCTCATGAAATCGGGTTTATGACATTTGGGAGGACAACTCGTTTCCTTTTGGGAATTAGGTTTGAATTGAAGAGTCGCCACATAATGATTAAAGTGCATTAGGACACTAAGGAGGGTTTGAGTTGGGTAACCAGAGATTGGGTAAGGGCTTGAAATTATCCCAAGAGGAAGGTGTTAGGCACCCCTCAGGATCCACTAGTGTGGTTCCCGGCCAAACTATTATTGTGACTTTAGGTGCAAATAACACATAGGCAAGTAAAGCTCCAAGTAAGAGGGGATTTTCACATAATGCTTACAAATAAACAAAGTTGGAAAAAGCTAAATAAAGCTAATTTTTCTTAAAATAAATAGTTTGAAAACTTTAAAAGAAGTAAAGAAACAAAAGGAAAGGGGTCCTTGGTTTATTAATAATATGGATCACCCCATACAAAATCCGGTAATCACTCCTCAGTGAGGGGCTACACGTGATGTTATTGCGTGGTCATCATATCCATATCTACCCTTCCCCACCTCGTTAAGGTATTAAAGCGTGGAATGGTCTCATTTACTTATTGCATGCTATTACGCATCCCAGTCCTATCGTCCCGGAGGAATTTAGGACTACTAATCCTAAGGGGAAGGGGGATTAGGCTTATTTGTAGTTTTAAAATGCAAAATTCTAAAGCGACATACAAAACACATATAGAAAGTTGGGGGAAACACATAACAAGTAAAGGCTCAGATACACCTCCTTTAGATAGAGAAAGCAAGTAATAAGCATGACTTACACATACTGTTTAGAGTCTGATTAAAACTTAAAAGTTGAGGCAAACTGATTTATTACATAATTCATATAAGAAGCCCGAATCAGGCCTGCCTGCTGGTTGTAGTTAATAACAATAGATTCAGTTTATAATTTTATCCTAAGGCTTCCCTAAGTGTTGGAAGAGGATCCTATAGGCATGATATCTACTGATTTCAGAAAACCATAAAATAAACTGAATGCGTACTGGTTAAGAAAGGTTGCCATGTTATTAAAGAAAGGCAAGTTTTAGCAAAGGGGTTATAAGTTCTGTAGATGATAGCACATCGTTATTACTGGTTTTAGACTTATAAGCGAGTGAAGCGATTCAGACTTGATTAATAGCTCCTATAGACATGCTTTCTATGCGTAGTTGATTTTAAACCCTTTTATAGACGTGGTAAAATGCAGAAACCTTATGGACATGATATCTAGATGCTGAGTTTCATTTAAGGCCTATAAAAATGATATCTAATTGCAGTTGATTGATTAGGACCTATAAACATGATTGCCTAATGAAGAATGGATATACAAGATTCAGAAAGACCTATAGGCATATTTTCTATATGCATATGCAGAGTTCTGATTTCCAGATACTCATTGACATGATTTCTATATGAGAGAATGCAGAACACCTATATGCATAATATCTACATGAGAAGTGCAGAAATACCTATAGGCAGGATATCTATGTGAGAATGCAGAAATTCAGAAATACCTATAGGCAGGATATCTATGTGAGAATGCAGAAATTCAGAAATACCTATAGGCATGATATCTATGTGAGAATGCAGAATACTTATAGGCAGGAAATCTATGTGAGAAAATGCAGAATACTTATAGGCAGGATGTCGATGTGAGAAAATGCAGAATTTCAAAAACACCTATGGGTAGGATGTTTATGTGATAATGCAGAATTTCAGAAAAAACACCTATAGGCAGGATAACTACTCTTTGCATACATAGTTATTCATCCCTTTTTCACTAGCCATCCCCAAGAGTTTATTACAAAATTATTATTACAGCCTGGAATAAAATAAAAGAATATATCAGAAATTAAAAAGTACAACCAAGGAGAGCCTGATTCAGGCTTGATGTCTGAAATATGAGGTAAACCAACTCCAAAGATCATGGTGAGTGTGTCAGAGTTCCCTAAGAGTCTCAAATGAACTCCGGGAAGTACTCACACCCAAATGTATCATCAAATTAAGACATAGTGCAGTGTGGAAAGGGCTAGCACTCAAGTGTCCAAGTTCAGAGGGAACTCAAGGTCCCAAGGAAAGGCTCACAAGAGGGGGCAGAACTTAAAACTAGGAGAGAGTGCAAGTGCAGGAATAGAATTCTGAGAGGGAAAAGGGGAAGGGAAGTAGTTACAAAATAGTACACATAGGGGTTCAGGGGAAGGGGAAATTGAAAGAGGCAAGGCAGGCTATGGGCATACCTAGTAATGGAGAGTGCTAGTATGCCCCGTAAGCCTTCTAGATCACACTATTAGAGGCTAGGATCCCAAGGGATCAAGTTCATTTCATGGACAATAATTTGAATATTGCCATGCCTTAAACCATAACTCAACACATAGGGGGCAGGGGTTTTGGGATTCAAAATAGAAACAAGCAGAAGAAAGTCAACATGCTAATTTAAGAGTTGAACTCTATAAAAACTATAAGTAGACATGGATACAAAAGCAGTATATACACATTATTGTGGTTCAAAAGATTAAATCCGGACATACCAGTTTCAAAGGGACAAATTGAGAAAAGCAGTAGGTCGGGTAAACAGGCCACAGTGTAGACAAGAAGAGAGAATACTATTGTGTATAAATGTGAGTTCACAAAGATTGTGAATGGGTGATGGTGTGTTTGTGAAAGAGTCGTGCCTTTATAGTGTGAAAGTCAGGAAGAAATAAAGTAAAAAAATAATTAAGGAACTGATTATCAATTAAGAATCAATCACACAAGACTTCCTCTAGTTAAGGAATTCAGATTCAAATGGTAAAAGTTATTTAAGGAAAGAAATAAAACAAGCTTCTTTTGTACAAACTAGGCAATTTCGGGTAAATACACAAAAAGTTACTTAAGGACAGAAGTTTGAAATACACGGTTGCACAAATAAGATAAGAAAATCAATTAGTAGCCGGTAAAATCAAAGGCTTGAGATTTTGTAATCATTGGTCCATGAATGAATCAAGTCAGAAAAGCTGAGAAAAGGTTTTAACTTAAGTCGAATCACATGGAAATCAGCAAACAATGGAAAGAAATCAATCAGACCTATTCAGAAGGAAGTCTGAACTAATCACAAATTAAAAAGCTATTTTGGAGGAAAGTTTATCACATATAAAGAGCATACAGACATGTCAAGCATGAAAGAAGGTGTCGTGTCAATGCAAAATCAATAGAAAATAGACTACAGAAGCATGGTTGTCACATAGGTTAGCCATATAGAAGAGAAGTAGCATCTAGTAGAATACAAAGATTCAAGTGCAAAAGACCTTAGAAGAGTTTAGCAAAAGTCAGAATCGTATGAAAAACAAAGATTTCAAAGCTCAATTCAGAGACTCGAAATAGGTCTGAAAGAGTTAGGGTTTTTGAAATAAAACCAGTTCAAGCAAATCACATAGCCAAAGATTTTCAAACTTGGAAAAACCACCCAAATTCTAGGGTTTCCACCATCAATCGAATGCAGAGATGAGGGGACATGTAATTAAGTCGAAACAAGTTCAGAGGTCTCAAAAAGAACTAAAACCTTTAACATGTTCCTTCCAGCAATAGAAACTCATGAGAAACATGGTATAAGAGCAACATGCGAAACACAGTAGAAAAGTTCAAAGGAAACATAGTAGAAGAACCTAATACAAAACATAGTGAAAAAAATTGATAAAAACAGTAAGAGAAACATATTAAGAAGTATTAGAAGAAAATTAACTAGAACATAGTAGAGGAAAATACATTTGAAGAAACACACAAGAACATAGTAGAGGAAAATACGAGAACACAGTAAAGGAAAATACAAGAACACAGTAGAGGCAAATACAGTAGAAGAAACACACAAGAGAAAGATAAAGTCAGAGAAACTTTCAAATATTCTCGAAAAAAAACCTAGGTCGAAAAGAGAAACAATTTTTGAAAGTAGTTTTGAAAGAAAAGTCAAGAGAATCGTTTAAAAATATTAAGGGGAGCACATGTATGGAACAGATCAAAAGAGATCAGAAAAACCTCGAAACTAGGGTTTTTAGAGGAACCCAAACGATGAGAAAGGCTTGGATCTAAGCAGGATGGGTCGAAACCAGGCTCGAAACATGCATGGCTTGTCGGAGCAGGATGGAGATGGCTGTGGAGTTTGAATCGACAAAGTTCTGGACCAACTCTTCGTGGTCAAGTCATGAAGCTTCAGTTAACCAGGCGTGAGAAGCCATAGGTGGCTTGGGGGTGGTGAAACCACCATGGGTTTAGGTCAGAAGGTGGCCGGAGAAGATGAACAGAACTCATCGGAGAGGGATGGAGCAGGAAGGTTCTAGAGATAACTAGAAGTTAGAGAGATAGAGACGAGTGAGGGAAAATGAAAGGTATTGAAGGGTCGTTAGGTTAAAAAAGGTAAGGGTGGATCTAGACCGTTGAACAAAATTGATCAACGGCCAAGATTTGATTCAGGTTGGGTCAGGTAGTTTTAAGATTGGGCTTGGGGTCTTGGGTTGGTTTAATTCTGTGAGCACGTGATTTTTGCCCCAAGCAAATTATTCCGAAAAAATATATAAAAATGATTTTTGTGTGGAAACTT
>MU707928.1:0-19358 GCA_026770625.1 Nicotiana glauca
GGCACCCACCTGGAAAATAGGGGAATACAGTTAAAGTTTTTTCAATCAGGCGCCTACCTGGAGAACAAGGGTCTATAGTTCAAGTTTTGGCAATCAGGCGCCGACTTGGAGAACAAGAGAATACCGTTCAAGTTTCTACAATCAGGCGCCCATCGGGAAAACAAGGGAATACAGTTCAAGTTTTGGCAATCTGGTGCCCACCTGGAGAATAAGGGAATATATTTAATGTTTTGGCAATAAGGCACCCATCTAGAGAACAATAGAATACATTTCAAGTTTTGGAATCAAGCGCCACTTGGAGAACAAGGGAATACAGTTCAAGTGTTAGAATCAAGCGCCCACCTGGAGAACAAGGGGATACAGTTCATGTTTTGGCAATCAGGCTCCAACCCGTAGGACATGGGAATACAGTTCAAGTGTTGGCAATCAGNAATACAGTTCAAGTTTTGGCAATCAGGCGCCCACTTGGAGAAAAAAATATACAATTCATGTGTTAGCAATCATGTGCCCACCTAGAGAACAAGGGAATATAGTTCATGATTTGGAAATCAGGCGCCCACCTAAAGGCCATGGCAATACAGTTCAAGCTTTGGGAATCAGGCATCTACCTGGAAAATAAGGGAATATATTTCAAGTTTTGCCAATCAGGCGCCCATCTAGGGAACAAAGGAATACAGTTCATGTTTTGGCAATTAGGCGGCCACCTGGAAAACGAGGGAATAAAGTTTAAGTTTTCGCAATCAGGAGACCACCTGGAGAATAAGGAACCACAATTCATATTTTTGCAATCTGGTGCCCACCTAGAGAACAAGAGAATACAGTTCAAGTGTTGGCAATCTGGCGCCCACCTGCAGAACAAGGGTCTACAATTCAAGTTTTGGCAATCAGGCGCTAACCTAGAGAACAAGGAAATACTGTTAAATTTTTGGCAATCATGCGTCCATCTGGAGAAAAAAGGAATAAAGTTCATTTTTTGGCAATCTGGCGCCCACATGGAGAACAATGGAATATATTTCAAGTTTTTGCAATCAGGTGCCCACCAACAAAACAAGGGAATACAGTACAAGTTTTGGCAATCAGGCGCCCACCTGGAGAATAAGGGAATACACTTCAAGTGTTGGCAATCAGGCACCCAACTGGAGAACAAAGGGACTATAGTTCAAGTTTTGGCAATAAGGCGCCCACCTGCAGAACAAGGGAATATAGTTTAAGTGTTGGCAAAAGACGTCCACCTGGAGAACAAGGGAATACAATTCAATTATTTTAATTAAGCACCTACCTGGATAACAAGGGAATACAATTCATGTTTTGGCAATCAGGCACCAACTTGGAGAAAATGGGAATACAGTTCAAGTGTTGGCAATAAGGCGCCCACCTGGAGAACAAAGGAATACAGTTCAAGTTTTTTGCAATCAGGCTTCTACCTGGAGAACAAGGGAATACTGTTCAACTTTTGGCAATCAGGCAACCACCTGATGAACAAGGGAATACAGTTCAAGTTTTGGCAATCAGGCGCCCACTTGGAGAACAAGGGAATACAGTTCTAGTTTAGGCAATCAGGCGCCCACTTGGAGAACAAGGGAATCCAGTTCAAATTTTTGCAATTAGGCACCACCCTGGAGAACAAGGGAATACAGTTAAAGGTTTAGCAATCAGGCGCCTACCTGGAGAACAAGGGAATAAAGTTTAAGTGTTGGCAAAAGGTGTCCACCTGGAGAACAAGGGAATACGTCTCATGTTTTTAGCAATCAATCGCCCACCTGGAGAATAAGGGAATGCAGTTCAAGTTTTGGAAATGAGGCGCCCACCTGGTGAATAAGGGAATACAGTTCAATTTTTGTCAATCAAGCGCCCACATGGAAAACATGGGAATACAGTTAAAGTTTTTTCAATCAGGCGTCCATCTGGTGAACAATGGTCTACAATTCAAGCTTTGGCTATCAGGCACCGACTTGGAGAACAAGTGAATAATGTTCAAGTTTCTACAATCAGGCGCCCATCGGGATAGCAAGGGAATACAGTTCAAGTTTTGGCAATCTGGTGCCCACCTGGAGAATAAGGGAATATATTTCATGTTTTGGCAATAAGGCGCCCACCTGGAGAACAATGGAATACAGTTCAAGTTTTGGAATTAATCGCCCACCTGGAGAATAAGGGAATACTGTTCAAGTGTTGGAATCAAGCGCCCACCTGGAGAATAAGGGAATACACTTCATGTTTTGGCAATCAGGCTCCAACCCGTAGGACATGGGAATACAGTTCATGTGTTGGCAATGAGACGGCCACCTAGAGAACATGGGAATAAAGTTCTTGTTTTTGGAAATCGGGCGCCTTCCTGTAGAACAAGGGAATACACTTCGAGTTTTGGCAATCAGGCACCCATCTGGTGAACAAGGGAATACAGTTCAAGTTTTGGCAATCAGGCGCCCACTTGGAGAAAAATTATAAAGTTCACGTGTTAGCAATCATGTGCCCACCTGGAGAACAAGGGAATATAGTTCATGTTTGTGAAATCAGGTGCCCACATAAAGGCCAAGGCAATACAGTTCAAGCTTTGGCAATCAGGCTCCCACCTGGTGAATAAGGGAATATATTTCAAGTTTTGCTAATCAGGCGCCCACCTAGGGAACAAAGGAATACAATTCAAGTTTTGGCAATTAGGCGCCCACTTGTAAAATAGGGGAATAAAGTTTAAGTTTTCGCAATCAGGAGACCACCTAGAGAATTAGGAACCACAATTCGTATTTTTGCAATCAGGTGCCAACCTAGAGACAAGGGAATACAGTTCAAGTTTTGGCAATCTGGCGCCCACATGGAGAACAAGGGTCTACAATTCAAGTTTTGGCAATCAGGCGCTGACCTAGATAACAAGGGAATACTGTTAAATTTTTGGCTATCATGCGCCCATCTGGAGAAAAAAGGAATAAAGTTCATTTTTTTGCAATCAGGCGCCCACCTGTAGAACAAGGGTATATATTTCAAGTTTTTGCAATCAGGCGCCCACCAACAAAACAAGGGAATACAGTTTAAGTGTTGGCAAAAGGCATCCACCTGGAGAATAAGGGAATACATCTCATGTTTTTAGCAATCAAGCGCCCACCTGGAGAATAAGGGAATGCAGTTCAAGTTTTGGAAATGAGGCGCCCACCTGGTGAATAAGGGAATACAGTTCAATTTTTGGCAATCAGGCGCCCACCTGGAAAATAGGGGAATACAGTTAAAGTTTTGTCAATCAGGCGCCCACTAGGAGAATAACGGTCTACAGTTCAAGTTTTGGCAATCAGGTGCCGACTTGGAGAACAAGAGAATACTGTTCAAGTTTCTACAATCAGGTGCCCATCGGGAGAACAAGGGAATACAGTTCAAGTTTTGGCAATCTGGTGCCCGCCTGGAGAATAACGGAATATATTTCATGTTTTGGCAATAAGGCGCCCACTTGGAGAACAACGGAATACAGTTCAAGCTTTGGAATCAAGCGCCCACCTGGAGAACAAGGGAATACAGTTCAAGTGTTGGAATCAAGCGCCCACCTGGAGAACAAGGCAATACACTTCATGTTTTGGCAATCAGGCTCCAACCCGTAGGACAAGGGAATATAGTTCAAGTGTTGGCAATCAGGCGGCCACCTAGAGAACATGGGAATAAAGTTCTTGTTTTTGGCAATCAGGCGCCTTCCCGTAGAACCAGGGAATATACTTCGACTTTTGGCAATTAGGTACCCATCTGGTGAACAAGTGACTACAGTTCAAGTTTTGGTAATTAGGCGCCCACTTGGAGAAAAAAATATACAGTTCATGTGTTAGCAATCATGTGCCCACCTGGAGAACAAGGGAATATAGTTCATGTTTTAAAATCAGGTGCCCACATAAAGGCCATTGCAATACAGTTCATGCTTTGGCAATCAGGCTCCCACCTGGAGAATAAGGGAATATATTTCAAGTTTTGCTAATCAGGCGCCCACCTAGGGAACAAGGGAATATGGTTCAAGTTTTTGGCAATTACGCGCCCACCTGTAAAATAGGGGAATAAAGTTTAAGTTTTCGCAATCAGGAAACCATCTGGAGAAAAGGAATAATGTTCATTTTTTTGCAATCAGGCGCCCACCAACAAAACAAGGGAATATAGTTCAAGTTTTTGCAGTCAGGCTCCCACCTGGAGAACAAGGGAATACATTTCAAGTTTTGGCAATTAGGCACCCACCTGATGAACAAAGGGACTACAGTTCAAGTTTTGGCAATACGGCGCCCACCTGCAGAACAAGGGAATACAGTTTAAGTGTTGGCAAAAGGCATCCACCTGGAGAACAATGGAATACAATTCAATTATTGGAATCAAGCGCCTACCTGGATAACAAGGGAATACAATTCATGTTTTTGCAATTACGCACCAACCTGGAGAACATGGGAATACAGTTCAAGTGTTGGCAATCAGGCGCCCACCTGGAGAACAAAGGAATACAGTTCAAGTTTTTTGCAATCAAGCGTCCACCTAGAGAACAAGGGAATACAGTTCAACTTCTGGAAATCAGGCAACCACCTGGTGAAAAAGGGAATACAGTTCAAGTTTTATCAATCAGGCGCCCACTTGGAGAACAAGGGAATAAAGTTTTAGGTTAGGCAATCAGGCGCCCACTTGGAGAACAAGTTAATATAGTTCAAATTTTTGCAATCAGGCGCCCAGCTGGAAAACTTGGGAATGCAGCTAAAGGTTTAGCAATCCGGCGGTCATCTGGAGAACAAGGGGATACGGTTTAAGTTTCCACACTCAGGCGGCTACCTGGAGAATAAAGAACTATAATTCATATTCTTGCAATCAGGCGCCCACCTAGAGAACAAGGGAATACAGTTCAAGTTTTGGGAATGAGGCACCCACATGGAGAACAAGGGAATACAGTTCAATTTTTTGCAATCAGGCGCCCACCTGGAGAATAAGGGAATACAGTTAAAGGTTTAGAAATCAGGCGCCTACCTGGAGAACAAGGGGATAAATTTTAAGTTTTCACAATCAGGCGGCCACCAAGAGAACAAGCGACTACAGTTCAAGTTTTGGCAATCAGACGCCCACCTTGAGAACAAGGGAATACAATTCAAGTGTTGGCAATCAGGCACCCCAATAACAAGGGAATACAGTTTAGGTCTTCGCAATCACTCGGCACCTGGAGAACAAGGGACTACAGTTCAAGTTTTGGCAATCAGGCGCCCACCTATAAAATAGGGGAATAAAGTTTAAGTTTTCGCAATCAAGAGACAACCTGGAGAATAAGGAACCACAATTCATATTTTTGCAATCAGGTGCCTACCTAGAGACAAGGGAATACAGTTCAAGTTTTGGCAATCTGGCGCCTACATGGAGAACAAGGTTCTACCATTCAAGTTTTGGCAATCAGGCGCCCACCTATAAAATAGGGGAATAAAGTTTAAGTTTTCGCAATCAAGAGACAACCTGGAGAATAAGGAACCACAAGTCATATTTTTGCAATCAGGTGCCTACCTAGAGACAAGGGAATACAGTTCAAGTTTTGGCAATCTGGCGCCTACATGGAGAACAAGGTTCTACCATTCAAGTTTTGGCAATCAGGCGCCCACCTATAAAATAGGGGAATAAAGTTTAAGTTTTCGCAATCAAGAGACAACCTGGAGAATAAGGAACCACAAGTCATATTTTTGCAATCAGGTGCCTACCTAGAGACAAGGGAATACAGTTCAAGTTTTGGCAATCTGGCGCCTACATGGAGAACAAGGTTCTACCATTCAAGTTTTGGCAATCAGGCGCCCACCTATAAAATAGGGGAATAAAGTTTAAGTTTTCGCAATCAAGAGACAACCTGGAGAATAAGGAACCACAAGTCATATTTTTGCAATCAGGTGCCTACCTAGAGACAAGGGAATACAGTTCAAGTTTTGGCAATCTGGCGCCTACATGGAGAACAAGGTTCTACCATTCAAGTTTTGGCAATCAGGCGCCCACCTATAAAATAGGGGAATAAAGTTTAAGTTTTCGCAATCAAGAGACAACCTGGAGAATAAGGAACCACAAGTCATATTTTTGCAATCAGGTGCCTACCTAGAGACAAGGGAATACAGTTCAAGTTTTGGCAATCTGGCGCCTACATGGAGAACAAGGTTCTACCATTCAAGTTTTGGCAATCAGGCGCCCACCTATAAAATAGGGGAATAAAGTTTAAGTTTTCGCAATCAAGAGACAACCTGGAGAATAAGGAACCACAAGTCATATTTTTGCAATCAGGTGCCTACCTAGAGACAAGGGAATACAGTTCAAGTTTTGGCAATCTGGCGCCTACATGGAGAACAAGGTTCTACCATTCAAGTTTTGGCAATCAGGCGCCCACCTATAAAATAGGGGAATAAAGTTTAAGTTTTCGCAATCAAGAGACAACCTGGAGAATAAGGAACCACAAGTCATATTTTTGCAATCAGGTGCCTACCTAGAGACAAGGGAATACAGTTCAAGTTTTGGCAATCTGGCGCCTACATGGAGAACAAGGTTCTACCATTCAAGTTTTGGCAATCAGGCGCCCACCTATAAAATAGGGGAATAAAGTTTAAGTTTTCGCAATCAAGAGACAACCTGGAGAATAAGGAACCACAAGTCATATTTTTGCAATCAGGTGCCTACCTAGAGACAAGGGAATACAGTTCAAGTTTTGGCAATCTGGCGCCTACATGGAGAACAAGGTTCTACCATTCAAGTTTTGGCAATCAGGCGCCCACCTATAAAATAGGGGAATAAAGTTTAAGTTTTCGCAATCAAGAGACAACCTGGAGAATAAGGAACCACAAGTCATATTTTTGCAATCAGGTGCCTACCTAGAGACAAGGGAATACAGTTCAAGTTTTGGCAATCTGGCGCCTACATGGAGAACAAGGTTCTACCATTCAAGTTTTGGCAATCAGGCGCCCACCTATAAAATAGGGGAATAAAGTTTAAGTTTTCGCAATCAAGAGACAACCTGGAGAATAAGGAACCACAAGTCATATTTTTGCAATCAGGTGCCTACCTAGAGACAAGGGAATACAGTTCAAGTTTTGGCAATCTGGCGCCTACATGGAGAACAAGGTTCTACCATTCAAGTTTTGGCAATCAGGCGCCCACCTATAAAATAGGGGAATAAAGTTTAAGTTTTCGCAATCAAGAGACAACCTGGAGAATAAGGAACCACAAGTCATATTTTTGCAATCAGGTGCCTACCTAGAGACAAGGGAATACAGTTCAAGTTTTGGCAATCTGGCGCCTACATGGAGAACAAGGTTCTACCATTCAAGTTTTGGCAATCAGGCGCCCACCTATAAAATAGGGGAATAAAGTTTAAGTTTTCGCAATCAAGAGACAACCTGGAGAATAAGGAACCACAAGTCATATTTTTGCAATCAGGTGCCTACCTAGAGACAAGGGAATACAGTTCAAGTTTTGGCAATCTGGCGCCTACATGGAGAACAAGGTTCTACCATTCAAGTTTTGGCAATCAGGCGCCCACCTATAAAATAGGGGAATAAAGTTTAAGTTTTCGCAATCAAGAGACAACCTGGAGAATAAGGAACCACAATTCATATTTTTGCAATCAGGTGCCCACCTAGAGACAAGGGAATACAGTTCAAGTTTTGGCAATCTGGCGCCTACATGGAGAACAAGGGTCTACCATTCAAGTTTTGGCAATCAGGCGCTGACCTAGAGAACAAGGGAATACTGTTAAATTTTTGGCTATCATGCGCCCATATGGAGAAAAAAGGAATAAAGTTCATTTTTTTGCAATCAGGCCCCACCTGTAGAACAAGGGAATATATTTCAAGTTTTTGCAATCAGGCGCCCACCAACAAAACAAGGGAATACAGTTTAAGTGTTGGCAAAAGGCATCCACCTGGAGAACAAGGGAATACATCTCATGTTGTTAGCAATCAAGCGCCCACCTGGAGAATAAGGGAATGCAGTTCAAGTTCTAGAAATGAGGCGCCCACCTGGTGAATAAGGGAATACAGTTCAATTTTTGGCAATCAGGCGCCTACCTGGAAAATAGGGGAATACAGTTAAAGTTTTGTCAATCAGGCGCCCACTTGGAGAATAACGGTCTACAGTTCAAGTTTTGGCAATCTGGTGCCGACTTGGAGAACAAGAGAATACTGTTCAAGTTTCTACAATCAGGCGCCCATCGGGAGAACAAGTGAATACAGTTCAAGTTTTGGCAATCTGGTGCCGACTTGGAGAACAAGAGAATACTGTTCAAGTTTCTACAATCAGGCGCCCATCGGGAGAACAAGTGAATACAGTTCAAGTTTTGGCAATCTGGTGCCGACTTGGAGAACAAGAGAATACTGTTCAAGTTTCTACAATCAGGCGCCCATCGGGAGAACAAGTGAATACAGTTCAAGTTTTGGCAATCTGGTGCCGACTTGGAGAACAAGAGAATACTGTTCAAGTTTCTACAATCAGGCGCCCATCGGGAGAACAAGTGAATACAGTTCAAGTTTTGGCAATCTGGTGCCGACTTGGAGAACAAGAGAATACTGTTCAAGTTTCTACAATCAGGCGCCCATCGGGAGAACAAGTGAATACAGTTCAAGTTTTGGCAATCTGGTGCCGACTTGGAGAACAAGAGAATACTGTTCAAGTTTCTACAATCAGGCGCCCATCGGGAGAACAAGTGAATACAGTTCAAGTTTTGGCAATCTGGTGCCGACTTGGAGAACAAGAGAATACTGTTCAAGTTTCTACAATCAGGCGCCCATCGGGAGAACAAGTGAATACAGTTCAAGTTTTGGCAATCTGGTGCCGACTTGGAGAACAAGAGAATACTGTTCAAGTTTCTACAATCAGGCGCCCATCGGGAGAACAAGTGAATACAGTTCAAGTTTTGGCAATCTGGTGCCGACTTGGAGAACAAGAGAATACTGTTCAAGTTTCTACAATCAGGCGCCCATCGGGAGAACAAGTGAATACAGTTCAAGTTTTGGCAATCTGGTGCCGACTTGGAGAACAAGAGAATACTGTTCAAGTTTCTACAATCAGGCGCCCATCGGGAGAACAAGTGAATACAGTTCAAGTTTTGGCAATCTGGTGCCGACTTGGAGAACAAGAGAATACTGTTCAAGTTTCTACAATCAGGCGCCCATCGGGAGAACAAGTGAATACAGTTCAAGTTTTGGCAATCTGGTGCCGACTTGGAGAACAAGAGAATACTGTTCAAGTTTCTACAATCAGGCGCCCATCGGGAGAACAAGTGAATACAGTTCAAGTTTTGGCAATCTGGTGCCGACTTGGAGAACAAGAGAATACTGTTCAAGTTTCTACAATCAGGCGCCCATCGGGAGAACAAGTGAATACAGTTCAAGTTTTGGCAATCTGGTGCCGACTTGGAGAACAAGAGAATACTGTTCAAGTTTCTACAATCAGGCGCCCATCGGGAGAACAAGTGAATACAGTTCAAGTTTTGGCAATCTGGTGCCGACTTGGAGAACAAGAGAATACTGTTCAAGTTTCTACAATCAGGCGCCCATCGGGAGAACAAGTGAATACAGTTCAAGTTTTGGCAATCTGGTGCCGACTTGGAGAACAAGAGAATACTGTTCAAGTTTCTACAATCAGGCGCCCATCGGGAGAACAAGTGAATACAGTTCAAGTTTTGGCAATCTGGTGCCGACTTGGAGAACAAGAGAATACTGTTCAAGTTTCTACAATCAGGCGCCCATCGGGAGAACAAGTGAATACAGTTCAAGTTTTGGCAATCTGGTGCCGACTTGGAGAACAAGAGAATACTGTTCAAGTTTCTACAATCAGGCGCCCATCGGGAGAACAAGTGAATACAGTTCAAGTTTTGGCAATCTGGTGCCGACTTGGAGAACAAGAGAATACTGTTCAAGTTTCTACAATCAGGCGCCCATCGGGAGAACAAGTGAATACAGTTCAAGTTTTGGCAATCTGGTGCCGACTTGGAGAACAAGAGAATACTGTTCAAGTTTCTACAATCAGGCGCCCATCGGGAGAACAAGTGAATACAGTTCAAGTTTTGGCAATCTGGTGCCGACTTGGAGAACAAGAGAATACTGTTCAAGTTTCTACAATCAGGCGCCCATCGGGAGAACAAGTGAATACAGTTCAAGTTTTGGCAATCTGGTGCCGACTTGGAGAACAAGAGAATACTGTTCAAGTTTCTACAATCAGGCGCCCATCGGGAGAACAAGTGAATACAGTTCAAGTTTTGGCAATCTGGTGCCGACTTGGAGAACAAGAGAATACTGTTCAAGTTTCTACAATCAGGCGCCCATCGGGAGAACAAGTGAATACAGTTCAAGTTTTGGCAATCTGGTGCCGACTTGGAGAACAAGAGAATACTGTTCAAGTTTCTACAATCAGGCGCCCATCGGGAGAACAAGTGAATACAGTTCAAGTTTTGGCAATCTGGTGCCGACTTGGAGAACAAGAGAATACTGTTCAAGTTTCTACAATCAGGCGCCCATCGGGAGAACAAGTGAATACAGTTCAAGTTTTGGCAATCTGGTGCCGACTTGGAGAACAAGAGAATACTGTTCAAGTTTCTACAATCAGGCGCCCATCGGGAGAACAAGTGAATACAGTTCAAGTTTTGGCAATCTGGTGCCGACTTGGAGAACAAGAGAATACTGTTCAAGTTTCTACAATCAGGCGCCCATCGGGAGAACAAGTGAATACAGTTCAAGTTTTGGCAATCTGGTGCCGACTTGGAGAACAAGAGAATACTGTTCAAGTTTCTACAATCAGGCGCCCATCGGGAGAACAAGTGAATACAGTTCAAGTTTTGGCAATCAGGTGCCCACTTGGAGAAAAAAATATACAGTTCATGTGTTAGCAATCATGTGCCCACCTAAAGAACAAGGGAATATAGTTCATGTTTTGGAAATCAGGCGCCCACATAAAGGCCATGGCAATACAGTTCAAGCTTTGGCAATCAGGCTCCCACCTGGAGAATAAGGGAATATATTTCAAGTTTTGCCAATAAGGCGCCTACCTAGGGAACAAAGGAATACAGTTCAAGTTTTGGCAATTGGGTGCCCACCTGTAAAATAGGGGAATAAAGTTTAAGTTTTTGCAATCAAGAGACAACCTGGAGAATAAGGAACCACAATTCATATTTTTGCAATCAGGTGCCCACCTAGAGACAAGGGAAAACTGTTCAAGTTTTGGTAATCTGGCGCCCACCTGGAGAACAAGGGTCTACCATTCAAGTTTTGGCAATCAGGCACTTACCTAGAGGACAAGGGAATACTGTTAAAGTTTTGGCTATCATGCGCCCATTTGGAGAAAAAAGGAATAAAGTTCATTTTTTTGCAATCAGGTGCCCACCTGGAGAACAAGGGAATATATTTCAAGCTTTTGCAATCAGGCGCCCACCAACAAAACAAGGGAATACAGTTTTAGTGTTGGCAAAAGGCATCCACCTGGAGAATAAATGAATACATCTCATGTTTTTAGCAATCAAGCGCCCACCTGGAGAATAAGAGAATGCAGTTCAAGTTTTGGAAATGAGGCGCCCACCTGGTGAATAAGGGAATACAGTTCAATTTTTGGCAACCAGGCCCCCACCTAGAAAATAGGGGAATACAGTTAAAGTTTTGTCAATCAGGCGCCCACCTCGAGAATAATGGTCTACAGTTCAAGTTTTGGGAATCAGTTGCCGACTTGGAGAACAAGAGAATACTGTTCAAGTTTCTACAATCAGGCGCCCATCGGGAGAACAAGGGAATACAGTTCAAGTTTTGGCAATCTGGTGCCCACCTGGAGAATAACGGAATATATTTCATGTTTTGGCAATAAGGCGCCCACTTGGAGAACAACGGAATACAGTTCAAGCTTTGGAATCAAGCGCCCTCCTGGAGAACAAGGGAATACAGTTCAAGTGTTGGAATCAAGCGCCCACGTGGAGAACAAGGCAATACACTTCATGTTTTGGCAATCAGGCTCCAACCCGTATGACAAGGGAATATAGTTCAAGTGTTGGCAATCAGGCGGCCACCTAGAGAACATGGGAATAAAGTTCTTGTTTTTGGCAATCAGGCGCCTTCCCGTAGAACAAGGGAATACACTTCGACTTTTGGCAATTAGGTACCCATCTGGTGAACAAGTGACTACAGTTCAAGTTTTGGTAATTAGGCGCCCACTTGGAGAAAAAAATATACAGTTCATGTGTTAGCAATCATGTGCCCACCTGGAGAACAAGGGAATATAGTTCATGTTTTAAAATCAGGTGCCCACATAAAGGCCATTGCAATACAGTTCATGCTTTGGCAATCAGGCTCCCACCTGGAGAATAAGGGAATATATTTCAAGTTTTGCTAATCAGGCGCCCACCTAGGGAANAAAACTGTTCAAGTTTTGGTAATCTGGCGCCCACCTGGAGAACAAGGGTCTACCATTCAAGTTTTGGCAATCAGGCACTTACCTAGAGGACAAGGGAATACTGTTAAAGTTTTGGCTATCATGCGCCCATTTGGAGAAAAAAGGAATAAAGTTCATTTTTTTGCAATCAGGTGCCCACCTGGAGAACAAGGGAATATATTTCAAGCTTTTGCAATCAGGCGCCCACCAACAAAACAAGGGAATACAGTTTTAGTGTTGGCAAAAGGCATCCACCTGGAGAATAAATGAATACATCTCATGTTTTTAGCAATCAAGCGCCCACCTGGAGAATAAGAGAATGCAGTTCAAGTTTTGGAAATGAGGCGCCCACCTGGTGAATAAGGGAATACAGTTCAATTTTTGGCAACCAGGCCCCCACCTAGAAAATAGGGGAATACAGTTAAAGTTTTGTCAATCAGGCGCCCACCTCGAGAATAATGGTCTACAGTTCAAGTTTTGGGAATCAGTTGCCGACTTGGAGAACAAGAGAATACTGTTCAAGTTTCTACAATCAGGCGCCCATCGGGAGAACAAGGGAATACAGTTCAAGTTTTGGCAATCTGGTGCCCGCCTGGAGAATAACGGAATATATTTCATATTTTGGAAATAAGGCGCCCACCTGGAGAACAACGAAATACAGTTCAAGCTTTGGAATCAAGCGCCCACCGGGAGAACAAGGGAATACAGTTCAAGTGTTGGAATCAAGCGCCCACCTTGAGAACAAGGGAATAAACTTCATGTTTTGGCAATCAGGCTCCAACCCGTAGGACAAGGGAATACAGTTCAAGTAATGGCAATCAGGCGGCCACCTAGAGAACATGGGAATAAAGTTCTTGTTTTTGGCAATCAAGCGCCTTCCTGTAGAACAAGGGAATACACTTCGACTTTTGGCAATTAGGTACCCATCTGGTGAACAAGGGAATACAGTTCAAGTTTTGGTAATCAGGCGCCCACTTGGAGAAAAAAATATACAGTTCATGTGTTAGCAATCATGTGCCAACCCGGAGAACCAGGGAATATAGTTCATGTTTTGGAAATCATGTGCCCACATAAAGGCCATACCAATACAGTTCAAGCTTTGGCAATCAGGCTCCCACCTGGAGAATAAGGGAATATATTTCAAGTTTTTCTAATCAGGCGCCCACCTAGGGAACAAGAGAGTACGGTTCAAGTTTTGGCAATTAGGCGCCCACCTGTAAAATAGGGGAAAACAGTTTAAGTTTTCGCAATCAGGAAACCATCTGGAGAAAAGGAATAATGTTCATTTTTTTGCAATCAGGCGCCCACTAACAAAACAAGGGAATACAGTTCAAGTTTTGGCAATCAGGCTCCCACTTGGAGAACAAGGAAATACATTTCAAGTTTTGGCAATCAGGCACCCAAATTATGAACAAAGGGACTACAGTTCAAGTTTTGGCAATACGGCACCCACCTGCAGAACAAGGGAATACAGTTTAAGTGTTAGCAAAAGGCATCCACCTGGAGAACAATGGAATACAATTCAATTATTGGAATCAAGCGCCTACCTGGATAACAAGGGAATACAATTCATGTTTTTGCAATCGGGCACCAACATGGAGAACATGGGAATACAGTTCAAGTGTTGGCAATCAGGCGCCCACCTGGAGAACAAAGGAATACAGTTCAAGTTTTTTGCAATCAAGCGTCCACCTGGAGAACAAGGGAATACAGTTCAACTTCTGGCAATCAGGAAACCACCTGGTGAAAAAGGGAATACAGTTCAAGTTTTATCAATCAGGCGCCCACTTGGAGAACAAGGGAATACAGTTCAAATTTTTGCAATCAGGAGCCCACCTAGAAAACTAGGGAATGCAGTTAAAGGTTTAGCAATCAAGCAGCCACCTAGAGAACAAGGGGATACAGTTTAAGTTTCCACACTCGGGCGGCTACCTGGAGAATAAAGAACTATAATTCGTATTTTTACAATCAGGCGCCTACCTAGAGAACAAGGGAATACAGTTCAAGTTTTGGCAATCAGGCGCCCACATGGAGAACAAGGGAATACAGTTCAAATTTTTGCAATCAGGTGCCCACCTGGAGAACAAGGGAATACAGTTAAAGGTTTAGAAATCAGGCGCCTACCTGGAGAACAAGGGGATAAATTTTAAGTTTTCACAATCAGGCGGCCACCAAGAGAACAAGGGACTACAGTTCAAGTTTTGGCAATCAGGCGCCCACCTTGAGAATAAGGGAATACAATTCAAGTGTTGGCAATCAGGCGCCCACATTGATAACAAGGGAATACAGTTTAGGTCTTCACAATTAGTCGGCACCTGGAGAACAAGGGACTACAGTTCAAGTTTTGGCAATCAGGCGCCCACCTGCACAACAGGGGAATACATTTTAAGTGTTGGCAAAAGGCGTCCACCTGGAGAACAAGCGAATACAGTTCATGTTTTGGAATCAAACGCCTACTTGGAGAACAAAGGAATATAATTCATGTTTTGGCAATCAGGTGCCAACCTGGAGAACATGGGAATACAGTTCAAGTGTTGGCAATTAGGCGCCCACCTAGAGAACAAAGGAATACAATTCAAGTTTTTTGGAATCAGGCGCCCACCTAGAGAACAAGGGAATACAATTCAACTTTTGGCAGTCAGGAACATACTTGGTGAACGAGGGAATTCAGTTCAAGTATTGGCAATCAGGCGCCCACCTGGAGAACAAGGGAATACAGTTAAAGGTTTAGCAATCAGGCGGCCACCTAGAGAAGAAGGGGATACAGTTTAAGTTTTCACAATCAGGAGGATACCTGGAGAATAAGGAAGTACAATTCATATTTTTGCAATCAGGCGCCCATCTTGAGAACAAGGCAATGCAGTTCAAGTGTTAGCAATCAGGCGCCTACATGGAGAACAAGGGAATACAGTTTAAGTTTCCGCAATCAGGCGGCACCTGGAGATCAAGGGACTACAGTTCAAGTTTTGTCAATCAGGCGCCCACCTTCAGAACAAGGGAATATAGTTTAAGTGTTCGCAAAAGGTGTCCACCTGTACAACAAGGGATACAGCTTAAGTTTTCAGCAATCAAGCGCCTACCTGGAGAACAAAGGAATACAGTTCATGTTTTGGCAATCAGGCGCCCACCTGAAGAACAAGGGAATACAGTTCAATTTTTTGCAATCAGGCGGCCAATTGGAGAACAAGGGGATACAGTTTAAGTTTTCACAATTAGGCGGCCACCTGGAGAATAAGGAATTACAATTCATATTTTTGCAATCAGGCACCCACCTAGAGAACAGGGGAATACAATTCAAGTTTTTGCAATCAGGCACCCACCTGAAGAACAAGGGAATACAATTCAATTTTTTTCAATCAACCGCCCACCTGTAGAATAAGGGAATACAGTTAAAGGTTTAGCAATCAGGCGCCTGCATGGAGAACAAGGGGATACATTTTAAGTTTTCACAATAAGGCGGCTACCTGGAGAATAAAGAACTATAATTCATATTTTTGCAATCAGGCGCCCACCTAGAGAACAAGGGAATACAGTTCAAGTTTTGACAATCAAGCACCCACATGGAGAATAAGGGAATACAGTTCAAATTTTTGCAATCAAACGGCACCTGGAGTACAAGGGGCTACAGTTCAACTTACGGGAATCAGGCGCCCACCTAAAAAATAAGGGAATACAGTTACGTGTTCGCAAAAGGCATCCACCTGTAGATCAAGGGAATACAGCTCAAGTTTTTAGCAATGAAGCGCCCATGTGGAGAACAAGGGAATACAGTTCAATTTTTTGCAATCAGGCGCCCACCTGGAAAATAGGGGAATACAATTAAAGTTTTGGTAATCAGGCACCCACCTAGAGAACAAGGGTCTACAGTTCAAGTTTTGGCAATCATACGCCGTCCTGGAAAACAAGGGAATACTGTTCAGGTTTTGACAATCAGGCGCCCATCTTGAGAACAAGGGAATACAGTTCATGTTTTGGCAATCAGGCGCCCACCTAGAGAATAAAGGAATATATTTCATGTTCTGGCAATCAGGCACCCACCTGGAGAACAAGGGAATACATTTCAAGTTTTGGAATCAAGCGCCCACCTGGAGAACAAGGGAATACAGTTCAAGTGTTGCAATTAAGCGCCCACCTTGAGAACAAGGGAATACACATCATGTTTTGGCAATCAGGCGCCAACCTAGAGGACATAGGAATACAGTTCAAGTGTTGGCAATTAGGCGGCCACCTGGAGAACAAGGGAATACAGTTCATGTTTTTAGCAATCAGGCGCTTACCTGGAAGACAAGGGAATACACTTAATGTTTTGGCAATCAGGCACCCACCTGGTGAACAAGGGAATAGAGTTCAAGTTTTGGCAATCAGGCGCCTAGTTGAAGAAAAAAATATACAGTTCAAGTGTTGGTAATCATGTTCCCACCAGGAGAACAAGGGAATACAGTTCAAGTTTTGGCAATCAAGCACCCACCTGAAGACCAAGGCAATATAGTTCAAGTTTTGGCAATCAGACTCCCACCTGGAGAATAAGGTAATATATTTCAAATTTTGCCAATTAGGTGCCCACCTAGGGAACAAAGGTATACAATAACATTTTTGCAATAAGGCGCCACCTATAAAACAGGGGAATACAGTTTAAGTTTTCGCAATCAGGAGGCCACCTAGAGAAAAAGGAGCCACAATTCATATTTTTTCAATCAGGTGCCCACCTAGAGAACAAAGGAATATAGTTCAAGTTTTGGCAATCTAGCGCCCACCTGGAGAACAAGGGTCTACAGTTCAAGTTTTGGCAATCAAGCGCTGACCTAGAGAACAGGGGAATACTGATAAATTTTTGGCAATCATGCGCCCATCTAGAGAAAAAAGGAATAAAGTTCATTTTTTTTTGCAATCAAGCGCCCACCTGGAGAACAAGGGAATATATTTCATGTTTTTACAATCAGGCGCCCACCAACAAAACAAGGGAATACAGTTCAACTTTTGGCAATCAGCCGCCCAACTGGAGAATAATGGAATACAATTCAAGTGTTGGCAATTAGGCACCCACCTGGAGGAAAAAGGGACTATAGTCCAAGTTTTAGAAATCAAGCGCCCACCTGCAGAACAAGGGAATACAGTTTAAGTGTTGGCAAAAGGGGTCCACCTGGAGAACAAGGGAATACAATTAAATTTTTGGAATCAAGCGCCTTCCTGGATAACATGGGAATACAATTCATGTTTTGGCAATCAGCGCCAACTTGGAGAATATGGGAATACAGTTCAAGTGTTGGCAATCAGGCGCCCACCTGGAGAATAAAGGAATAAAGTTCAAGTTTTTTGCAATCAGGCGTCCACCTGGAGAACAAGGGAATACAGTTCAACTTCTGGCAATCAGGCAACCACCTGGTGAACAAGGGAATACAGTTCAAGTTTTGGTAATCAGGAGCCCACTTGGAGAATAAGGGAATATAGTTCTAGTTTCGGCAATCAGGCGCCCACTTGCAGAACAAGGGAATACAGTTCAAACTTTTGCAATCTGGCGCCCACCAGGAGAACTAGGGAATACAGTTAAAGGTTTAGAAATCAGGCGGCCACCAAGAGAACAAGGGACTACAGTTCAAGTTTTGGCAATCAGGCGCCCACCTTAAGAACAAGGGAATACAATTCAAGTGTTGGCAATAAGGCGCCCACATTGATAACAAGGGAATACAGTTTAGGTCTTCGCAATTAGTCGGCACCTGGAGAACAAGGGACTACAGTTCATGTTTTGGAATCAAATGCCTACTTGGAGAACAAAGGAATATAATTCATGTTTTGGCAATCAGGTACCAACCTGGAGAACATGGGAATACAGTTCAAGTGTTGGCAATCAGGCGCCTACCTGGAGAACAAAGGAATACAGTTCAAGTTTTTTGCAATCAAGCGTCCACCTGGAGAACAAGGGAATACAGTTCAACTTCTGGCAATCAGGCAACCACCTGGTGAAAAAGGGAATACAGTTCAAGTTTTATCAATCAGGCGCCCACTTGGAGAATAAGGGAATAAAGTTTTCGGCTAGGCAATCAGGCGCCCACTTGGAGAACAAGGGAATACAGTTCAAATTTTTGCAATCAGGCGCCCACCTAGAAAACTAGGGAATGCAGTTAAAGGTTTAGCAATCAAGCAGCAACCTGGAGAACAAGGGGATACGGTTTAAGTTTCCACACTCAGGCGGCTACCTGGAGAATAAAGAACTATAATTCATATTTTTGCAATCAGGCGCCTACCTAGAGAATAAGGGAATACAGTTCAAGTTTTGGCAATCAGGCGCCTACATGGAGAACAAGGGAATACAGTTCAAATTTTTGCAATCAGGCGCCCACCTGGATAACAAGGGAATACAGTTAAAGGTTTAGAAATCAGGCGCCTACCTGGAGAACAAGGGGATAAATTTTAAGTTTTCACAATCAGGCGGCCACCAAGAGAACAAGGGACTACAGTTCAAGTTTTGGAAATCAGGCGCCCACCTTGAGAACAAGGGAATACGATTCAAGTGTTGCCAATCAGGCGCCCACATTGATAACAAGGGAATACAATTTAGGTCTTCGCAATTAGTCAGCACCCGGAGAACAAGGGACTACAGTACAAGTTTTGGCAATCAGGTACACCTGCACAACAGGGGAATACATTTTAAGTGTTGGCAAAAGGTGTCCACCTGGAGAACAAGGGAATACAGTTCATGTTTTGGAATCAAACGCCTACTTGGAGAACAAAGGAATATAATTCATGTTTTGGCAATCAGGTGCCAACCTGTAGAACATGGGAATACAGTTCAAGTGTTGGCAATCAGGCGCCCACCTGGAGAACAAAGGAATACAATTCAAGTTTTTTGGAATCAGGCGCCCACCTAGAGAACAAGGGAATACAGTTCAACTTTTGGCAATCAGGAAAATACTTGGTGAACAAGGGAATTCAGTTCAAGTATTGGCAATCAGGCGCCCACCTGGAGAACAAGGGAACACAGTTAAAGGTTTAGCAAT
>MU707941.1:0-21695 GCA_026770625.1 Nicotiana glauca
GAACTATGGCAGCTAACTCTAAGTCATGAACAGGGTAGTTCTTCTCATGAGGCTTCAACTGACGAGAAGCATAAGTAATAACTCTACCCTCCTGCATTAATACACAACCTATCCCAACTCTCGATGCATCACAATACACGGTATAAGAACTTGAAACTGCTAGCAATATCAAAACAGGAGCCGTGGTCAATGCTGTCTTGAGCTTTTGGAAGCTCTCCTCACATTCCTCGGACCACACAAATGGAGCACCCTTCTGAGTCAACTTGGTCAATGGGGTTGCAATAGAAGAAAATCCCTGAACAAACCGGCGATAATATCCTGCCAACCCAAGGAAACTACGGATCTACGTGGCTGAGGTCGGTCTGGGCCAACACTGCACCGCCTCTATCTTCTTCAATTTATACCCAAATTCATAGAATTAATGGATGATTCTTTGATTAAATGACGTATTAAGACCACGCGACTTACCTCCAATCACTTCCCAATGAAATCCTCTTCAAATTCTATCAATTAACTCTTAATGCAATGCAAAAATGGAGGAAATAGTGAGGGGTTCGCGACTGAAATATTTCATAAAACCTTCTGTCTCGCCCAGATTTACCCTATGCGATCGCATAACCACAATTGCGATCACATAGCACAAAAATACAACATCCCAAAATTACCCTTATACAATCGCATAACCACAATTGCGATCGCATAGAACCATCTCCTCACCCTATGCGTTCACACTCAGGACACCGCGTTTGCATAGCGCATTGCACCATACGGACCCAAAGTCCAATTAACACTGTGCGATCGCAGCCTCCTCTATGCGATCGCACTGCTCAACCAAACAGCCCCTCAAAGACACTCTATGTGATCGCAATGACCCTATGCGATCGCATAGAACAAAAGTTCTGCAACTGTTGACTACAATTTCTGCAATTTCCTAAGTCAAAAAATCTTCCGTTTAACCATCCAAAATCACCCGAGGCCCCCCGGGACCTCAACCAAAAACACCAACCTACTCCAAAACATCATACAAACTTGTTCCAATCATCAAAACACGTCCAACAACACAAAATCATCAATTCACCATGGATTCAAGCCTAATTTTTCCTTTAAACTTCCGAAACTCACATACAATCAAAAACCCGACCAAATGACGTCCGAATGACCTGAAAATTTGCAGACATATCCAAAATCACCTAACGAATCTACTGTAACTCTCGGAATTCCATTCCGACCCTTGGATCAAAATCTAACCTAACAACCGGAATTCCCCAAAATTCCAACTTCGCCAATTCAAGCCTATTTCTACACCGGACCTCCAAATTCAATTCCGATCGCTCTCCTAAGTCACAAATAATCCCCCGAAGCTAACCGAACCTCCAGAAATCACATCCGAGCCCTATAACCACATAGTCAACTTTCAGTTGACTTTTCTGAAACAAACTCCCTCCTAAGAGGCTATGTGCCTTATTTTCAACCAAAACCAATTCAATTACACCCGAACAACTCTAATACTGATATAGAAACATGAAGCAACACAATAAGGGGAAAACGGGGGCAGTAACTCACGTGACGACGGGCTGGGTCGTCACAGAGACTTTCCCTCTCTAAAAACCCTCTCTCTCCCTCTAGAAATTCTTAGAAGAATCCTTAAAATGAGCTATAACACCGGATATATCGATAGGGAGGTTGGGTTAAAAATTATAAAATTGAAGCCCCGAGTCAAATATGCGATCATAGAGCAAATATGCGGTCCGCATAATGGACCGCAAAATGCTCCCCAGAAAATGGACACTCTGACTGAGTCTGCGGCAGGAATGCGGTCAACATTCACGTTCTACGGTCGCAAAGTGCACCGCAGAACTGACCCTCACAAAATTCAAAGGAAAATGTGCGACGACTATGCGGTCCGCATTTAGATTATGCAACTACATTTTCTACCGCATAGCTTACTTAAATTTTAATCAACATTCTGACTAACTCTGCGGCAGATATGCGGTCTGCATACCTAATTCTGGAAACTTATTCATGACTTTTTAATGCATTATTGAATCCAAAAAGGTCCGCGCCGCGGCGAGCTTTATGAATTGCTAACACATGCTCCTAACTTGGCACCACGGGATCCGGGTTTTTGAGTAGGGATTTCACGGGGCCTTACATCCTCCCTCACTTAAGATCATTCGTCCTCGAATGAGGATCAAGGTTCACTTATTAACAGTCTTAGTGCAATCTTCTCCTCTTCACAACCCGAAACAGGTTGACAGTCCCTAAATTTAGCTAACTCCCTAGATTTTAAAAATTTTTGCCAGAGTTTCCTTTGTATCTAGGCCTCACCCACCTGTCAGAGAGCCCCAGAAATATACCATAATAACATAAACATATTCATAAGCATAGTATAACTGGCACAATATCAACCATGGCCATGTAGGCAACCATATTACCAAAAAGAGGACGGTTTACATAAGTCCAGCCAACAAATACAGTTTCGAAGGAGCTAAATGCATAAAAGTTATTACATGATTATTCAAACAAGCGTGGATACTTATTCTTCATTTCATCCTCGGCTTCCCAAGTAGCTTCCTCAACGTGCTGGTTCCGCCATAATAATTTCACGAATGCAATTTCCTTATTTCTCAGTTTTTTTAAACTGCCTATCAAGAATGGTAACTGGGACCTCTTCATATGATAGATATTCATTTACCTCAATAGTCTCAACTGGCACAATGGCATACGGATCCCCTACTACCTTCCTTAACATAGACACATGGAAGACCGGGTGTACCAATGACAACTCGGGCGGAAACTCGAGCTTGTATGCCACATGAGTAGGGATCCGGGTTTTCGAGTAGGGATTTCACGGGTCCTTACACAGGCACCCACCAGGGCACTGCTCACTTTGTCAACATTTTCTCTAGTGCCAAAGGTGGCACCAGGCACTGCCTATGGCACCCAAATGAACATTTTTCCGGTTTTGTTCGTTTTAGCTGAAATCTTGCGCGTTTCGCCCCCAATTGCTCCTGAATCATTCCTACATGTAAAAAAATTTCAAATTAATATAAATCATAGAATTTAACTTCCCAAATTTACGAAACAAAAGTAAAATATGAGGAGATATACATAGAAATATATATATACTTTAAGTAAAACATCAACATTCCAGACCTAGACTCTTGCTCGTCCCCGAGCAATGGGACTATCTAATAAAGCCCCAACTACATACAAGTCTGAATCAGAGAGGAGCACCTTAACCTTTGACCACACACTATACCCTTGACTATGATCAGTACCAGCACACAAGCATGAACACATAAATTTCACATTCTTCTAGTTTAAGCATACCCATGTATAATATTTCAATTCAAAAAATTCCATCAACCTATTCGTCACCACCCAACCTCAAAAAGTTGACTTGCAATCACTAAGCACCCTCAATTCATGCACTCACCAAACAAGAAAGTTTACAACATTACCAATCATTCATGAGATCATGTGACCTTACCAACAAACAGAAGGGTGAATATAAATTGGTCCACACATTCAAATATGCTTTTGAATATAGATTAAGGACATCACACAATTGAACAAAATTCGCTCACTCTCACAATAAATTCATATGCATCTCGCGGTCATACCATAAGCCATAAGCTTGCCTGTAGTTTATATCTCTACTAATTTAAGCTAGCTAAATCTAGGATCAATTAGGACTTTAAGGTTGTAATGTAGGCTATGGAACGGGAATGATACATTTAGAAATAGTGACTAACCCTCCTAAGCACTTTAAACACTACATTTACAATTCAAACTCATATTCTTCTCAACCAATTTACTTGCCACATACAACATAGTCCTTTTTCAATTAAGCACTTCTATATTTTTTACTGGCATAAATCAATAAGAATTGGAGGTGTTTATTTTTCTACATACTTTCACTATTATTTTTCTTTTCTTTTCAATTTTTCTTTTCCGTTCTCTTTTTTTTTTCTCCGCACACTACATACAATATAGTTCATCGGCTAGTGACCTTTGATTTCAACTTCAATGCACCAATGGGCCTTTTCATGGTTCCACTCAAAAGATACTCCCCAATCTTTAACCTTACTTCTTTTAAGGACTAAGTTCCTTAGTAGGTAAAGGTTCAATCAATATCAAATTAAGAATAAAATAGGGTATGACTTGTAAAGTGGGTGCCAAAAGAAAGGTGTATAGGCTCAAAAGGGGCTAGCAGCGGAAAATTTTATTTTTATGTGACAAGCACATACATGATCAAACAAGAAAATGCCTACATCATCTCCTAGATTAGCATAACATACAATTTTGGTTTATAACACACGGGGCAAGTTCTAGATAACACATGATAGCATAGAAAATCACAAATCCACAAACACACGTTGCACATGAGTCAATCAAGATGGTTCAGTTCAACTCTCAAGTCAAATAAGCAAAATTAAATTAGAAATTTAAGCAACATTGGACTATGTAGCATACGAGTACAAAATAGGCCATTTTACTTTATTTAGGCTTCACATGTCAAACCAAATATAAGGAAAAACAGAATGTATGTCATAGCCAAATGTGCCAGTATTAACCATGTCAATGAGTATCTCAGAGCGCCTCCGCTCCTTCCTAAACTACTCCTAAAAATTAAAGTGCCCGGTTCCAGCTACATCCTAGGAAAAGAACCGGTGCTGAAAGAAAAACCAAGGAGTACTACCTAGCTATTCTAAAAAAAACCTTTTTGGTGTTTTTAAATCGAACTTTTATCCATCAAGAAAATTGTCCAAAAAATTTATCGTCGGAAAAGTTCAAGCTTAATTTTTTTTTTTTTTGTATATTTATGTTATTTTTTCAATTAAAGCAACTAATGCTACACTAGACTAACTACACTAGAACTACTGAAAGAAACAAATTAAAATAAGTGGAACAAAATATACAACTACAGCACAGGTAGTATTCATCCCACCCTACACTTAAATTATGCATAGCCCTCAATGTAAGTAAAAATGAAAAACAGAGTAGGGTAAAAAGAAAAACTCCCTGTCAGTCAGAGTCCACCTCCCCCAGCAGCTCTGGGGTCATCATCATCCGATCCTAGAGGCACCAAAGTCATGGGTCCCATAGCACCAAACCAATCCTCATCCTCAGTATCTAAGACTTTGACAGAGTTGACGTCCTCCGGAGAGTGAACGGGGCTGCCAGGTGCAATCCCCGACATCTCCTTCGACATGCTAGAAACGTCATCGTGCAAATGTATATTCTCCTCATCTGAAATACTTTCCCTACTCATGAGTAAGTTCAACGAGTTATAAAGGTACCTCTTGAAGTTCTTGTCTCGCTCCATACGGGTTACAGGGGTGAGTTTTAACGATGCCTCCACCACAAATGTGATGTCCATAAGCCTTGACGGAGCCTTCACCACCTCATAATGTCCGTGGTACTCCAACACTCCTCGAAATAGCATATATTGAGTAAGTAAGTTCCCAAAGAAGAACCGCCTAATCTGTCGCCCAAATCTCGTGCGGGCCATATCACTAAGCATAATCGAATCCAAATTAATGGGTCGGACGATCATCAAGAAGAATATGAAACACACTCTAGATCGAGTGCAGTCACTGCTGTGCTCCATCGGCATGAGTCTCGCTTGCACAAAATTTTGCGACACCTTTGCAGCCTTGTTGAAGTCGGAGCGCACCATAGAGAGGTGAATGTTGCCTTACTTCCTTATCCATTTGGCCTTTGAATCCATGCCACAAAGATTGTGTCGTATCAGCTCATACTTCGGGCTTCTAATAAAGCGTTAGAGTCTCCTTGGGTTAGCATTCTCGACCCCCGAATAGTCACACAAAGACTCTCTATCCATCGGCATATATTTCCCTCTTACACGTGAAGTACTCCTTTGGTAATCCCAATTAGGATACAACTCTCGAACCATGCTCGGGTTTGCAGGCCCTGGGCATTCAAAGAACTTGTGCATATTTAAGGCTTGCAGCCTGTTAAGTATCTCCGAGAAGTTTCTTTCTAAGGTCGTGGTATTGATTCCCAAATGGCATGAAGTCCTTGTGCCATACAATATTTGCAGCATCGACCAAATCCAAACGAGGCCTTGGCCTTAATGGCACCTGTTGAGATCCCTCGGGGACCTTCTTTCCTTTGGACTGCCGTGAAGAGCTTTCTCCCTACTTGAGCTTCTTGGGCGCATGAGAAGTGGTGAAGGACTTTCTAATGACTTTTTCATTACTAGTTCAATCACGAGCCATAGTATCCAGCAACATAATTAAACATGAATCTGAGAACGGTTCAATAAATATACCTAAGGCTGTTGTGCAAGTCATGAAATGACCCCATACTTACTACCGAAGGCACAATGTAGTGTTCCACCTTAAAGCTATGGGTAGTCAAGACTTACCTATGCCGCACATAATGATTGATCATGGCTATGCAAATTCATCTTAAGGTAAGCAATAGGTATATGGTATGTACCTTTTAGAACTACTAGACTATACTAAATTAGTAAAACTTACAAGATTCTACAACATACAAAATATAAGATCGATGGTATAGGAACATGGATTGCATCAATACCACACCCCCTAGCATGTAAAAGCATCCCTACACACCCCACACTTAGCCTAAATTCGTACGCAAATATACCCGGTTACTCATAATTCACCAGTGCACCAAAAACCTCATTCAAGTAGTTTAACAAACACAATTTGGACATGAAGTGTGTTCTTCTAATTCAACAATGGTGAAATATGATGGCCCTCCCAATTATCAACGAAGTATACGAAATTCTAGTATACTACTCTATATACACAATAACCACACAATTTTCATTGAAGACAAGCCACCCACCATACAAATTTCGTAAGAACTATATAAGGAAAAACTATTGGGGATTAGGGCTCTTGGGAATGGGATTATGGTTATCCACTAGTTAAAACACACAAAGAAATAGTAGAGGAAAAGAGAGAGAAGAACTTACCTGTAGAGCGTACATGGAGAGGAAGAGAAAAACTTGGAGAAAATTTTGGTGAGGAAGAAGAAGAAGACGCGGGCAGAAGCAGCAGTACCATTTTTTTCTTTCTTTTCGTTTTTCTTTGAAGTATCTCGATCCCCCGAGCCTTATATATACTCAATTTACACGTCCTACACCATTACATCTAAAATTTCTATACCTACAAATAAAATGCAATACTCTACCTTCTGTAAAAGAAAAATTAAGAAGTTAAACTAGGAAAGCAATAAAAATTGGGTTGCCACCCAACAATCCCCTGATTTAACGTGCAGAGTCTCGCCTACTAATCAGCGAGTACAAACTTGGTCTTCTTATGATTAATCATTCCTCCCCAATAATTCTTGACTCTATGACCATTCACACAGAATTTCCTCTCACCATTTAAAGCTTGCAACTCGATTTTATGATAAGGAGTGACTCTCACAACCTCAAACGGACCTGACCATCTCGATTTTTGCTTTCCAGGAAACGACCATAACCTAGAATTGAATAACAATACCTATTGGCCTGGCTCGAAGTGACGCGACTTGATATGCTTGTCATGCCATCTTTTTGTCTTTTCTTTATAGAGCTTAGCATTTTCATAAGAGTGCATCCTGAACTCATCTAACTCATTTAACCGCACAAGTATTTTCTCGCCTGTGGCCTCAATGTCCATGTTCAGCTTCTTAATGGCCCAATATGACTTGTGTTCCCGTTCAATGGGCAAGTGACATGCCTTCCTATAAACAAGCTTGTAAGGGGACGCTCCAATTGGAATTTTATATGCAGTCCTATACGCCCCTAAAGCATCATCTAACTTTGCAGTCCAATCCTTCATATTCACACACACCGTCTTTTCTAATATTTGCTTTATTTCTCTGTTTGATACCTCAACTTGCCCACTTATTTGAGGATGCTATGTTGTAGCGAACTCCATATTTTGCTACAAGGTTATTCAACAATCAATTGCAAAAATGATTCCCCTCATCACTAATTAAGGCATGTGGAGTCCCAAATCTCGAGAATATGTTCTTTTTCACAGAAGCATCTACCACAATGGTATTATTTGTTGGCAAGGTAATTGCCTCTACCCATTTTGACACGTAGTCAACTACTAGCAAAATATATTTATTTCCTCTAGACGATGGAAATGGCCCCATAAAATCTATCCCCTACACATAAAAAGCTCAACTTCAAGAATGTTATTCAAATGCATCTCATACCTCTTTGTGATTGTTCCTATTCTCTAACATTGGTCATACTTCTTAATGAATGCATGGACATTCTTGAATAAATTCGGCCAAAAGAGACCGGATTATAGCACCTTTGCAGCTGTTCTATCTCCTCCATGATGGCCCCCATAAGGTGATGCATGACAATCATGTAATACTAGTTCTACCTCTTTTTAGGAATGCATCTTCTCATCAACTGATCAACACATTTCCTGTACAAATAGGGCTCATCCCAGTAGTGGAAGTTCACATGGTGTAGAAACCTCTTTCTAGATTTATATTGGATTTTAGGAGGAAGTACCCCACTTACAAGATAATTCACAAAGTTTGCGTACCATGGTGGAGGGTCTTGGTTTATAACAAAAAGTTACTCATCAGGAAATATTTCTTTAATTTGGCCACCCTCCTCCACGTGGGTGTGATTTTCCAGCCTTGATAGATGGTCCGCTACTTGATTCTCGGTCCCCTTTTGATCTCGTATTTATACATCAAACTCATGCAACAATAAAACCCAAAGCATCAATCTCGCTTTAGATTCTTTTTTCGTAAATAGATTCGTGATTGTTGCATGATCGGTGTGGACTATGACTTTTGTTCCCACCAAGTATGCTCCAAATTTCTCAAAGGCCTACACAACAGCTAACAACTCCTTCTCAGTGGTGGTTTAATTCAGTTGTGCATCATCAAGAGTCTTACTCACATAGTAAAAAGAATAAAATACCTTGTTCTTCCTCTGGCCTAGCACTGCCCCAATAACAAGGTCACTCGCATCATACATAAGTTCAAATGGTATGGACCAATCAGGTGCCACAATAATGGGAGCAGACACAAACTTCTTTTTGAGTTCTTCAAATGCCTTGAGGCAATTATCATCAAAGTTGAAAGTTGCATTCTTTTCAAGCAGCCTACACAATAGAGTAGCAATATTTGAAAAGTCCTTAATGAAGCGCCGATAGAAACCTGCGTGTCCCAAGAAACTCCAGATTCCTTCACTAAAATAGGTGGAGGTAATTTTTCAATGGCTTCCACCTTCGCCTTATCAACTTCAATGCTCTCCTAGATACTCTATGACCCAGCACGATGCCTTCTTGTACCAGAAAATTGCACTCTTCCCAATTCAGTACCATATTTGTTTCTTCACAATAGGCCAACACCTTGCTTAAGTTCCTCAAGAAATCATCATAAGAAGACCCAAAAATGGAAAAATCATCCATAAACACTTCCACAATTTTTTCCACCATGTCGGTGAAAATAGCCATCATGCACCTCTAGAAAGTGGCTGGTGCATTACAAAGACCAAACAACATTCGCTTGAAGGCAAAAGTACCATAAAGACAAGTAAAAGTGGTCTTATCTTGATCCTCTGAGCATATGACAATTTGATTGTATCCCGAATAACCATCAACAAAGCAATAATATTCATGCCCAGCTAATCTGTGTAGCATCTGGTCAATGAATGGAATTGGGAAGTGGTCCTTGCGAGTTGCTTTGTTGAGCTGTCTATAATCAATGCAGACTCTCCACCCCATAATAGTGCGAGTAGGACTCATTCTTCTCGTTCTCAACTACAGTGATTCCTCCCTTTTTGGGCACACATTGGAATGGGCTTACCCGGTTACTATCAGAAATAGGAAAATCGATACCTACGTCGAGTAGCTTCATTACTTCCTTTTTCACTACCTATTTCATAATGGGATTTAACTTCCTTTCTGCTCCACACTAGCGCGATGTCCTTCCTCAAAAGATTTTATGCATGTAAAATGATGGACTAATACCCTTGATGTCTACAATAGTCCACCCAATGGCCTTTTTATGCTCTCGGAGTAATCTGAGCAATTTTTCTTCTTGAGTGTTAGTCAAGCTGCAGGATATAATCATGGGCAATGACTCAGAGTTCCCCAAATAAGCATAGAGCAGGTGCGGTGATAGAGGTTTAAGTTCTAGCTTCGAAGATTCTTCAATAAATGGCCTAGGAAGGATCGGAGTGATAAGCCTGTCAACTCTTCAAATTTTCTGAACCCCTGGACACAACTGCATGACATATCTATTACTTGCTCAATTTATCCCATCATTTCATCTTCACTCTTTACTCCATCCCCAATCAATACTCGTTCAATAGGATCTACATGGCTCATGTAGGGCACTAACGATGTGGCATCACTCTCCACCACATAGATCATGGATAACTCTACATAGTGGGCTAGTAACTTGAGGGCTTTATAAGCATTGAAGACCTCCACTCGATCACCCACTCTCATTATCATCCTTCCTTTGCAAACATTAATAATAGCTCGGCCCGTGGCTAAGAATGGATGCCCCAAAATAAATGGGACTTCCTGATCAGGCTCGTAATCTAAGATAATGAAATCAGCCGGTAATACGAAAGAACCCACTTGAACTAGCACATCTTCAATCACCCCCTTAGGATGAGCAAGGGAGAAATTGGCTAACTGTAAGATAATTGTTGTTGGCGGTGGCTCACCCAACCCCAATTGTCTGAACACATATATCGGCATCAAATTGATGCTCGCTCTAAGATCACATAAAGCTCGCCCAACAACATGTTTACCAATCGAGATTTGGATGCTGAAGCTACCTGGATCCTTCAATTTCTGAGGTAACTTGCCCTGAATTCTTGAACTTCACTCCTCAGTGAGTGCCACAGTTTCGAACTTGGTCAGCCTCCTTTTATTTGCCATAATGTCCTTGATGTATTTTGCATATTTGGGTACTTCTTGCAGGATGTCAACCAATGGATATTAATTTGAACCTACTTCAAAATATCAAGAAACTTTTTTAATGCGGTATTATCCCTTAATTTCTACAATCTTTGAGGGAGTGGAGGTGGTGGCTTTGCAACCAATGGCGGGGGTTGCTCAGCCACCGCCTCTCTGGCTGGCTTCTCTAGCTCCTTAGCTTTTTTCTAATATTGATTCTATAGTGGTTGGCCTCTCATTAAAAGTCACTTGTTTCCTCTTTTAAGATTGAACTTCTTCTAGTTGTCTCCCATTCCTCAACAATACGGAATTAAGGGCTGCCTTAGGATTAGCTTCAGTGTCACTTGGAAGAGTTCCAGCTAGTCTAGTGTTTTTAGCACTGGCAAGCTATCCCATTTGACGCTCCAAATTTCTCATTGTTGAGGCAAGGGCTTGCTTTTCAACCATCACTTTTTTCAACATGTCTTCAAAGTGACATGTAGGACTTGCTTGTTGTTCAACCTGAGGTGATCTATATTATTGTTGATGTGCTTGAGGCCTGTATTGATTCTGAGTACCTTGGTTTCCACCCCTAGAGAAGTTTGGGTGGTTCCACCAGTTGGGATTGTAAGTGTTTCCATATTGGTTTGTTTGGCCCCTATTTGAATTACCCATAAAGCAGGAAGACTCTGGGTTAGCGGGGCATATGTCGCTCGTGTGCCCCTCTCCACATATTTCACAAAATGCCTGAACCTGTTGTACCGATTGTAGTGGTGAGTATTCCCGCCTGTCATGCGGGTGACCCGGGTTCGATCCCCGGCAACAGCGCCAAAAACTTTTTACTTGTTGATACTTAAGGTCATCTAATTGACTTGGTTGGTCTATGTATAAATCTGCGCTGATAATTCTGAGATGACATCTAACTGAAGAACTCATGCAAAACTTTTGCACTGTGTGTATGCCCATCTTTCCTTGCCAATCCGAATTTCTTTTGGAGAATTTGTGCAATAATGCATATATCTCGTCAAAGCTTTTCTCCAACACTTGACTCCCAGCTGCAGCATCCATTACAATCTTTGTTTCAAAATGTAGCCCTTCTATGAACGTGTGAGCTAACACTTCATTCGTCTGATTGTGATGAGGACAGTCTCTGAGTAGCCTCTTGATCCTTTCAAAAGCTGAGTATAAAGATTCTCCCGCTTTCTCTTTGAAGGCAACTATCTCACTTATGATCTTTGTAGTTTTACCTAAAGGGTAGAACCTTGCTAGAAATTTTATTCCCAAATCATTCCATGATGTAATGGAATTAGCTGGTTCTACCTTTAGCCATCGCTTATCTTCGCCCAACAGAGAGAATTGGAAGAAGTGTGAGCCTCACATAATTTGGAGTGACCCCGTTAGTGATATAAGTATCAGTAATCTCCAAGAAGTTCAGAATATGCTGTGGTGGATCCTTGTGTTGAAGACCCATAAACTGCTCGTTTGCATGAAGTAGTTGGATTATACTCTATTTTAGCTCAAAGTGCTCAGTGATTCTAGGCTTCACAATACTGGAGGTGACGTTAGCAATGCTGGGCATCACCACCTCCTAAACCACCATGTGTTGCTCCTTTGCCATGTCCACAGGAAATTGAACAAGTGCTTGAATATTATTTGTATCCCTTGCTTCACTCAACTTCCTATGAAATGTTCTCTCAGGTTCAGGATCAAAGCCTTGAAGTCGGTCCTAGCTTCTGACCCTACGCGTTCAATCAAAGTTCATGAGATCCGAGCAACAATCAAGTTATGTTAGACTTAACAAAATAAACAATTAAAGCAAAAACTAGAAAGTAGTTAATATTCTAGTCCCCGGCAACGGCGCCAAAAACTTGTTGCTCCAAAACGCACATGCAAGTATACGTGGTCTACAACTAATATAATGATAGGTTGAGTGTCGAATACATAGAGACTTGTATAAACTACTAACTAAATCACTAAAATTGTTATTCAATCCAGCTAAAATCAAAGTCCAATAATATAATTATACTATACTACGATTCTAAATAATAACTAAATTATGAAGTAACGAGTTGATTGTTGTGTGTTCAGTACACACAACTATTCCAGGGTTGTGATCGATTCACCATTCCTAATGTGTTCTAATTAACTCTCCCTTTCATATAATTCACTCATGGTTTCTAATTAATCGATAAATGCTCTCATAGCCTTCTCCCAAAGTACTAACCACATATTCTTAATAGATTAATGCCTATATTAATATAAAATCAATCTATTAAGAACTCATTAATATTACGATATTTAATTAAGCATTGCGACTAGGTATATTCCTATCCTAACCACAAATCTGCTCCCCCTATGGGTTAAGATCATAATCTCTTCAATTCTTCTCTATTCTAAACACGGCTTTCCCAAGCATAGCATAGATAGTAAACTGATGGCCAGACAATTAATCAATTAAACACATAATTGAAGAAACAACCATATATTGGTGAATTATAATCAAGGTCAAGCTAATATCGAACAAAAATATTCATGGCTAAATCATAACCCTAGAACAATTGGTGTTTAGCCACTCATGATGTAATCAAACAATTGCATAAGTGTTGAATAATTGAAAATACTAGAAATGATGAAGAAATCTAAGATGTTCTTGCTCCCCGATGTTCCTTATGTGTAATTTTTCCTCCTAGGTGCATCTCCCCCTTCAAAAATAGGCTTAGTCTTTCTCTTATACGTGTTGGATAGGTCTAGGGCCGAATAAACCGTGTCCCGAGCAAAATAGGATAAAACCCACGTCAACAGCGCCGAGCCGGTACTAGGTGCCCACAAGGGAGCTGCCCTATTTGTCAGCACTGTCTCTAGCGCCACAGGTGGTGCCAGGCACTGCCTGTGGTGTTCAAATGAGCATTTTATCAATTTTGTTCGTTTTATCTCAAATCTTGCGCGTTTCATCCCCAATTGCTCCCGAATCATTCCTACAACTAAAAATACTTCAAATTAATATAAATCATAGCATTTAACATCCAAAATTCATGAAACAAAAGTAAAATATGAGGTGATAAACATAGAAATATATATACTTTAAGCTAAACATCATCCACCATGCACAATCATATGCTTAACACCCTTCTTACCCATAATGGCATGCTCCAACTCCACAAAATCCTTACCCACCCTCAAATCCATACCAAAACCCTATTGGTCCAAGCTTTTGATCTAGGCTGGAGTATAGAAGGGAAATGCAGTAGCGACAACAAAATTTCACCGCACTTCGTGAGTCCTATGCTAGTTTGTTTCAAAGGTTGAGGAAGTTAGACATTTTGAGGCCAATTGAGTCAAAGTTACCAAACCGCCATCCAAAAAACCTTGATTATTCTCTTAGATGCCATATTGTTCTGATTCCCAAGGGCACGAGATATAAAAGTGTTGGCATATGAAAAGTGCAATCCAAGAGCTTATCAATAAAATCAAATTGTGTTCCAGATCCCGGAAGCGCCAAATATCAAACAAAATCCATTACTAGCCCATGCCCCTACATACATGATTGAGATAGTGCATAAGAATGGGGAGCCCGAGAAGTCTTCGAAGTCTTTCATGATGACCCGTGCCAGTGAAAGTACTTCATTTAAAACTCCAGTTTCTACAAATGCAACATTCTCATCAGTTGAAGGGCTGACAGATAAGCTAAGCATGCCCAACATTAAGTTACCTGTATTAGACGTAAAAGGGTGCCCAGATGATGTTGGAGCAAAGCAAGGAAAGCACCGAGTTGTCGTTCTATGAGTAGCAAGTAAGCATGTCATAAACGTGGAAAGGCCTTGCATTGTCCCTGTTGTTATTAAACCAGTGACCCAACTACCAGTAGATGATACTAAGGCTTTTCCGTGGAATTACAAGCAAGTGATAGTAAGTTATAAAGGGAACGAAGTGGTGGAGGAAGTTAATGAAACCAAAGGGGTGACTTGTTTGGGGAGATGCTTTACCCTAGAGAAATTGAGGAAAGCTAAGCCTTTCGAAGATAGCCCAATCCCAGTAAAGAACCCAGTTACAGAAGTGGAGGTGAAAGATTTCTTGAGAAAATGAAGGTGCAGGACTACTCCATCATTGAACAGTTTAGGAAAACACCAGCTCAGATTTCTTTTTTGTCATTACTGATACTTTTAGACGAACACTACCGGGCCTTCATGAAGATTTTGAATAAGGCTCATGTCCTTGATAAGGTCACAGTGAAACATTTAGAGAAGGTTTCTAATAATATATTTGAGGAAAATATGATCACTTTTTCGGATGACAAACTTCCTTTAGAGGGTACATAACATAATCGAGCTCTTTATCTCATAGTAAAATGCGAGGATTCTGTGATCTCGAGGCTACTAGTTGATAATGGTTCTAGTGCAAATATATGCCCTGTGTCCCCTCTGTAAAATTTGAAAATCGGTACTGAAAGGATCCACAAGAACAATATATGTGTTCGAGATTTTGACGGATGGGGAAGGATTCTATTGGCGATATCATGCTTGAACTGACAATAGGGCCAGTTTAATTTACTATTGAGTTCCAGGTGCTAGATGTGGCCGTCTCCTACAATTTATTGTTGGGCAGACCCTGGATACATGTTCCCAAGGCATTCCTGTCTTCTCTTCACCAAATGGTAAGGTTCTAGTGGGACAAGCAAGAAATAGTTGTGCACGGTAACGAGAGCTTATGTGATTACGGTGATACACTCGTCTTGTTTATTGAAGCTGAAGATGATAAAGGGCCTTGGGTCTACCAAAGTTTCAAAACAGTGTCAATTGAGAAGATTATAGAGGGGGAATGCATTCCATGTCTAAAACTAGCCTACATATCTGTCATGGTAGCAACTGAAATGCTAAAGAATGGTTTTGTGACGAGGAAATGTCTGGGTTCATCTCTATAAGGTATCGTGCATCCAGTGTGTCTACGTGAAAGTTTGGGTACGTTTGGTTTGGGATTGAAGCCCACAGGGGATGAGGTGAAGATGGCTAAAAGTTGAAAATGAAGGCATGGTCACTCCCTGAGCCTGTTCCACACATCTCCAAGTCCTTTGTGAAGCTAGGGGTCATAAAGCACCCAAGGTCATCGGCCCCAAAGCCGGTGGTCGACTTTGATGAAGAGCTGATCAAGAGGTTGTAGAGTCTATTTGATGAGGTTAGTATGGTGGAAATTGGGGAAGTTTCAAGTAAAGCAGATGTGTAGTTTGTCGGACCAAAAGTGAAGCTTAGCTATTTGTAGGCTACTTCTCTCCCTACTCAGAAGGAGTTTTGGTAGTAGTCTTTGTTTTCCTTTCTGTTATCTGGGTTATTCTAGGGTTGTAATCTAGATTTTTATTCTTCACTTGTTTTGATGTACAAACCCTTCTATCCTTTATTTTCAATGAAATGCAATTTCCCGTTTTCACTTATTCCTGATAGTGTCTCATTTTTGTCTTTCTTTATAAAGTTATTTTTATGCTGGTTTCAATGACATGACATGCATGAGAAATTTTCAGGCATGACTTAAAAGCCAATCTAACTGTGAAATAATAATCCATGAAGTAGATTGCAATGATTAAACAAAATATGATGAAGAAGCAACATTTGAGGAAATTAGTAAAGAACTAAATCATTTTGAATAGAAACCCGAGCCTAATTTGAATGACACTGAAACAATCATTTTTGGAGATCCAGATAATGTCAGGGAAACCAACATAAGTGTGCATCTGGAATCATAAATTAAGGAAGAAATAATCAACGCACAGTTGAATATAAAGATGTCTTTGCATGGTCATATGACGACATGCCGTGTTTGAGTAGTGATTTGGTAGTTCATAAATTGCCAACTAATCCGGCGTTCCCTACTGTCAAGCAAAACTTAAAGAAGTTCAATACTGTTATGAGTGGAAAGATCAAAGAAGAAATTACAAAGCAGCTTCATGCAACAGTCATTCGGGTCAATCGATATCCCACTTGGTTTGCTAATGTTTTGACAGTACCAAAAAGGGATTGTAAGACCAGGGTGTGTGTTGATTACCGCAATATCAACAAAGCAAGTGCAAAGGATAATTTTCCATTGTCGAATATCCACATTCTGATTGATAATTATGCCAAGCATGAGATCAGGTCTTTTGTGAATTGCTATGCGAGATATCACCAGATCCTAATGGATGAGGAAGCGGTAGAAATGACAACGTTCATCACACCATGGGGAATATATTGGTATCGAGTAATGCCATTTGGTTTGAAGAACGCTGGGGAAACATATGTGAGGACAATGACTACCATATTTCATGACACAATATACAAGGACATTGAGGTTTATGTAGATGATTTGATCATACAGTTAAGAAAGCAGTCCGACCATGTCGGAGATTGGAGAAAGTTTTTCCAAAGGCTCCATAGGTACAATCTGAAGCACAACCCTGCAAAATGTGCATTTGGTGTCACGACTAGAAAACTATTGGTATTCATAGTCAATCGATGAGGTATGAACGGGATCATTCAAACATCAAAGCCATCAAAGATATGCCATTGCCAAAGAATAAAGCTGAGGTGATGAATTTGCTCGGATGGTTAAACAACATCAGCAAGTTTATTGCTCGACTCACGACAGCTTGAGTTCCCATCTTTATGTTGCTGAAGAAGGATGTCGTGGTCAAATGGACAGATGAGTGTCAGGAGGCATTTGCTAAGATCAAAAGGTACCTGTCAAAATCACCTGTGTTGGTCTCACCGGAGCATGGGAGACCTTTAATTCTCTATTTGACGGTCCTGGATAATTTGTTTGGTTGTGTGTTGGGACAACACGACATCATTGGTAAGAAGGAGAAAGCCATTTATTATCTCAGCAAGAAGCTCACTTCTTACAAGGCTAAGTATACTCTTCTTGAAAGGACAGATTGTGCCCTGACTTGGGTGGCATAAAAGTTGAAGCATTATCTGACGTTCTACACTACTTCCCTCATTTCTTACATGGATCCTCTAAAGTATATCGTTTAGAAGCCTATTCCCAAAGAAAGACTTACAAAGTGGTAGATTTTACTCACAGAGTTTGACAACATCTATGTGACTCGGACTGTGATGAAAGCTCAAGCATTGGTTGATCTCTTGGTCGAGAATTCGGTGGATGAAGAGTATGAGCCATTGAAGACTTATTTTCCTGATGAAGAAGTGATGCATATTGACGTGTTTGACCATGATGGGAAGCCAAGATGGAAACTCTTCTTTGACAGAGCTGCTAGCATGAATGGTGTCGGAATAGGTGTTGTACTCATTTTTGAAACATGACATCATTACCCCATAATAGCTTTGCTTCGGTTTTATTGGACCAACAACATGGCTGAGTACAAGCCATGCATTCTGGGTTTGAGGTTACCTGTAGACATGGGAGTTCCGGAAATATTGGTTTTGGGAGATTCAGAACTATTGGTTCAAAAGATTCAGGGAGTGGGAGAATTGGGATTTGAAGCTCATACCGTATCGACAATGTCTGCATGATCTTTGTCAATGATTCAGATCAGTATAATTCATGCATATTCCTCGGATCCATAATGATGTTGTTGATGCCTTGGCTAGTCTGGCATCAATGTTACACCATCCGGATAAGACTTATGTCGACCTTTTTCATATTCAAGTTCGTGATCAACATGCGTATTGTAATGTGATTGAAGAGGAACTTGACGGTGAACTTTGGTTCCATGAATCAAGGAGTACGTAAAGTTGGGGGTATATTCGATAAATGCCACAGGTGATCAAAAGAGAACCATTCGACGTCTGGCTAGTGGATTTTTCTTGAGCGAGGGAATTTTGGACAAACGAACTTTAGACCTTGGACTGTTAAGGTGTATAGATGCTAAAAAAGCTTTAACTATCATGGTCGAAATGCATTCAAGAGTTTGCTGGCCGCATATGAGCAGATATATCTTGGCAAAAAGAATTCTTTGAGAAGGTTATTATTGGCTCACCATGGAACGATACTGCATCAGCTTTGTACGCAAATGTCATCAATGCCAATGCATAATGATCTGATTATTTCTCCGCCATCTGAGTTTCACACAATATCCGTATCTTGGCCCTTTGTTTCTTGGGGCATGGATATCATTGGCCTAATTGATCTAGCAACATCAAACGGGCATAGGATTATTCTGGTGGCCATTGATTATTTCACCAGGTGGGTCGAAGCTGTAACTTTCAAGTCTGTGACGAAGAAGGCAGTAGTGGATTTTGTTCATTCGAACATCATTTGTCGGCTTGGAATCCCCAAGGTAATCATCACAGACAATACTGCTAATCTCAACACTCATTTGATGAAAGAAGCAAGCCAACAGTTCAAGATTATACATCGAAATTACACCCCATATCCTCTTAAGGGGAATGGAGCTACTGAGGCGGCTAACAAGAACATAAAGAAGATACTTTGCAAGATGGTGCAAAGTTCTAGGAAAAGGAATGAAAAGTTGCCTTTTGCTTTACTAGGTTATTGTACTACTTTCGCACTTCAGTAGGTAAAACTCCTTATTTGCTGGTATATGGAACTGAGGCAGTTATACCTACGGAAGTTAAGATTCCATCGCTTCAAATAGTTGTTGAAGATGAAATTAATGATGATGGATGGGTTAAAACCTGATTAGAGCAGTTGAATTTGATTGATGAGAAACGATTGGCGGTAGTGTGTCATGGTTAAATGTATTAGAAGAGAATGGCAGGAGCATATAACAAGAAGGTGCATCCCTGGAAATTTGAAGTGTGGCCAGCAAGTATTGAAACACATCCTTCCACATCAGGCTGAAGCTAAAGGTATGTTTTCCCCAAACTGGCAAGGGCCGTTCATTATGACAAGAGTGTCGCCCAATCGTGCTTTGTATTTAACAGATATAAAAGGCAAATGTGTAGATTTGGCTGTCAATTCTAATGTAGTCAAGAGATATTATGTATGATTTCTTTGGTTTGGCTTGAATTGCGTTTTTTGTATTTGGCATGTTTCAAAGATTGGAATGACGAAGGTATTTTATTCTGCTATCTAAACATTTTTATCCTTTATTACCCTTTTGAGCCTTATTTATTTTCTTTCATACCCCTCTTTTGGAATCGGAAGTAGAGTTTGGAAATAGAAAAAAGAGAAAAGAAAAAAAGAAGAGACAGGAGAAAAATAAATAAAAAAGGTAAAACAAAAGAAAGAAGAGAAAAAAACTTAGAAAAAGAAAGAAAAAGAAAAAGAAACAAAAAAATAAATCAACTCTTATGTCGTGAACTACGTTCGACCTAATTCCTTTTAAGGATACGTAGGCAGCCTTACATGGTTCGGTCCCATCAAAATAAAAATCCAAAACTCCCTAGATTCAAAGCAACTGGGGCAGAAGTTGTAGTTTTGTAATAGATCTGATTCCAAAAGTTGCAAGTCTGAACCCTTTCATTTTAATTTGTTTTGAGCCTTCATATCTCCTTTTCTTGCTAACCTCGTCCAAAAGCCTACACTACTGTCCAAAGAAAGACCTTCCGATCAATCTATGAGGTATGCCAAGTCAAACGAGGTAGATATTTGATCCACATCATGGGTAACAATTTTATCCTTTATTTCCCTTCTGAGCCTTATTTGTTTTCTTTCATACCTCTCTTTTGGAATCAGAAGTAGAGTTTAGAAATAGAAAAAAGAGAAAATAAAAAAAGAAGAGAAAATAGAAAATAATTAAAAAAAGGTAAAACAGAAGAAAGAGAAGAAAAAAAAGCAGAAAAAGAAAGCAAAAGAAAAAGTAAGAAAAAACAAATCAACTCTTACTTCGTGAACTACGTTCAACCTAATTCCATTTAAGGATACATATGAAGCCTTACATGGTTCGGTCCCATCAAAATAAAAATCCAGAATTCCTTTGTCACGACCCCAAACCCGGTCGTGATGGCGCCCAACCCAACGGCTAGGCAAACCCGACCAAATATGCTCTCAACCCGAGCTTAGAGCTCAAAATCATTTATTTTAAGAATCCTTATTAGTGACATAAACCAAATAAGCTGATAGTTATAAAAATATCCCAAAAATCTCCCAAAAACAACATAACTTCCCAAAGATCTGGGGTCACGAGCCAAGAGCCTCTATCAGAATATTAGTACAATACTGTAAGTAAATCTACAAGTCTGAGAGTACGCGGAATAAAAAAAATAACAGAGTAATAAGGAAAGTGTTGGGTCCTGCGGACGCCAGGCAGCTACCTCGACGATTCCAAATGGGGCTCTAGACCAGTGCCAAGCTCAGCTAAGCTTCCAAGTACCTGAATCTGCACATATGGTGCAGGGAGCCGAGTGAGTACTTCCAACTCAGCGGTAATAAAAGTAAATAATGCTGAGGAAAAGAAAAACCACACAAAGCACTATCTCATGCTATAAAATACAGAATCATCTTTTAAACTGCAGTACCTTTTCATGGTATTCCTTTTTAACATATATGAGTAGATTTTGAAATCTCTTTTTAACATCTCTTTATTTCATTATTAACAGTCCAATACCTGGGTACAACATCAAACACTGCAAGTCTGTACTCAAGTCAGCCTCTTGGGCTCAGCACTCCTAAACAATTTCCACCAGTGTATCTGGTCAACAAGGCAAATAACATATGTATGTCAGTAATGTATGAGTGCTAAAAGTCATTCCACGTAGTACAAGTAGAACCAATGCATGAATGCAATGCAATTCACATGACTGCTACGACGCGTAGCCCGATCCATGGGTACCCTGCGCTCACTGGGGGTGTGTACAGACTCCGGAGGGGCTCCTACAGCCCAAGCGCAAT
>MU707941.1:24931-41230 GCA_026770625.1 Nicotiana glauca
TCCACAACTCGACAAGACATCACAATGTATATCAACAACATTAATCTCAATACTACACGAATTATATTATCAGAATTGATACAGGGACATGCGTCGCACCTATTCAAATCATAATACATATAAAATACCTTTCAATTACATATAAGAATCAACCCGCCTAAGGACACTCCGCAAGGGATAACCCATCTGCTTCGCCTAGATTTAGTATTTCAGCACACCTTCCACCATGATACATATAGCACAATCAATTAGTCTTCCTAAGTCTGAACTCATGCCGCCATACGTATTGTACTACACTTCCCAACTAGGAATACAAAAACATTTTTCACGCACCCATAACTTGGGGCAGCACCACGAATCACAATAGAAAACGAATCACCAACAGCTCATTTATTATCCTGCAAACTTCTTCGTAATTACCAAGTCATATAGAATTATTACACAGTACCAACATATTCATTATGTAGCTATCCAGCCGCCATTCCCTCAATTAGGGACAACACTGAACATATAAGTTCATAACACCAGCTCACAAAAATCAGCACCTTGGTGCTCAAGCCATAAGCAAAGATCCGACCTCAAGTCTTCCAGACTAGCCCAACATGAACTCACGGAGATCACCTCTCGCCCCTCGATTGGGGAATCACAAGCCATCTAGGCTCATATACTACTGAGCGCTCGCGTGCTCATACAGACGTGCGGAAGGAATTTTAAGAATTACATCTCAAACTGAATCAAGTACGCGCGATAAGAATTCCAAGAATATGAAGTTTTTCCTAAAGGTTCCGCAGCCTCCCGAGGATAAGCACAGGCGTCCCCGTACCGATCCACGAGACTCTACCAACCGACTCATGACTCATCAAGCCTAGTAACCTAGGCTCTGATACCAACTTGTCACGACCCCAAACCCGGTCGTGATGGCGCCCAACCTAACTTAACATATCAAGCAAAGAGAGATCCGCTAGGACTTCCAATTTCTAATAACGGCTAAACGGTGCCGATACACACGGTCTACAACCACTGCATAGGTGGATCACGAGAACTTCTAGTCTCCAACACATATATAATACATGAATCACTATGCCTGATCCCACACTCCGCCGTACGAATGTATAACTCACATCAAGCATCCATTCATACCACGAAAGACATTCAGAAATTTCCCCATGCCATCAACAACTAAATCATCACAGTCGATCCAACAATAGAATACCGCAATACCACCAGATATTATCAGTTTACATTACCTCGCCCTTTTTGAACATTTACCCCTGGCCAATCACTAGAATAGCAGTACCATTTTCCTTAACCACCGAAAAGATCGATTCTTAAATTATCTGCATCTGCCCGCGCTGCTCAAGAATTTTTAATGACTTCCCATTATTATGAACTGATCCAAAACCTTGAACATGCCAATATCAACTTTCCATAACACACCGCATATACTATACCACATTAAGATAACATGGGAACTTCTATCTCTCTCCTGCGCCACAGACATCGACACACTCAATTAGCCAAGAACTTTCAATACAGGAGAAATTTATTACACACTCCAAGCTTCTCATACCAATAGGAAATATACTCATTTTCAAACCACGGTAAAACACCTCACGAACTCTTCCTTCCAAATTCCATTGCACACGCTAACTGCCAGGATTGAATCCTTCTACCCACACCGAGCTATGCAACTGCTAGCACTCAAGAGCTTTGCTGCACAATACCTGTAAGATTCATTACTTCAAACATATACCAGGAATTAATCGTATCCTTATCATACTGTTACGGTTTATTATCAAGCTATTCCATTTATCCCAATTTCCTTTCTGATTCATCTTTAATTTAATATTCTCCTGTACTGTAGCACCACAATACCTCAACTTAGGTTACCAGACGAGACTCGTACATAAGACCACACGGTCTAAGACCCATAGGACATTGAATACTTTCTCAGATGTTTCCCAGAAGTACCACATTCTATAATACTTTATTTGAAGAACTTCCTGCGATTTAGAATTCGTTATCATTACCTTCAATACGGATACATAGAACCCCATAATTAACATAGCATACCACACGTCTTGATCTCTTCTAACGAAACCACAGTCTCTAGCCACATACACAATCTTAAGACACCTGATTGTTACGCGCAAAATCTCGAACACCGCAAAACCATTCTCGGGAGTCATTCACCCTTATTCAGCTATAATTCATCTGTCTTATTGAACAGAACCACTCGTGCCTTGTTAGAACTCTGACACCGCAGAACATGATTTCATACATATACAAACAACCATCTTTCTGCTCTATGCATTGAGCATTCTTTATCAACAGCAACTCAAAACATCCTAATATTTCTTCACATCTACGACGCGCCATACAACCTTTATCAAAATTTTCCTTCACACTCGCCATTCTCGGCTCAATTTACACGACCAGAACTGATTCGCCAACATACCTTGAGACATAACCAACATAACACATAACAGTGCAATCAGCTAGTCAGTAGCACCCTCCCCAACTTGGCTCGAAGCTATATATCAAGGCACTTTTGACCACTCATAGCATTCTTACTCAAATGATGCCACAATGTTATAGTGAGATTAAACTCAAGTCATTAAAAGCTTTGGCGGAGTCTCAAATCATCAGAAATCTTAACTCTTCTGCAATTCTTGCATTCATTCACACACAACAGTTAAGCCCACTCTTTAGGTGACAAAATCTTTTCTAAGTCCCAAATTTTTCCAAAATTTTCGACAGAATTTCTTTTGAAATTTGGCCTATCCACCTGCCAAAGAATCACCAAAACCATCCTAACAACATGTCCACAACTCGACAAGACATCACAATGTATATCAACAACATTAATCTCAATACTACACGAATTATATTATCAGAATTGATACAGGGACATGCGTCGCACCTATTCAAATCATAATACATATATAACTTTCAATTACACATAAGAATCAACACACCTAAGGACACTCCGCAAGAGATAACCCACCTGTTTCGCCTCAATTTAGTATTTCAGCACACCTTCCACCATGATACACATAGCACAATCAATTATTCTTCCTAAGTCTGAACTCATGCCGCCATACGTATTGTACTACACTTCCCAACTAGGAATACGAAAACATTATTCACGCGCCCATAACTTGGGGCTACACCACGAATCACAATAGAAAACGAATCACCAACAGCTCATCTATTATCCTGTAGACTTCTTAGTCATTACCAAGTCATATAGAATCATTACACAGTACCAATATAGTCATTACGTAGCTATCCAACCGCCATTCCCACAATTAGGAACAACACTGAACATATAAGTTCATAACACCAGCTCTCAAAAATCAGCACCTTGGTGCTCAAGCCATAAGCAAAGATCCGGCCTCAAGTCCTCCAGACTAGCCCAACATGAACTCACGGAGATCACCTCTCGCCCCTCGATCGGGGAATCACAATCCATCTAGGCTCATATACTACAGAGCGCTCGCGTGCTCATACAGACGTGTGGAAGGAATTTCAAGAATTACATCTCAAGCTGAATCAAGTACGCACGATAAGAATTCCAAGAATGTGAAGTTTTTCCTAAAGGTTTCGTAGCCTCCCGAGGATAAGCACAGGCGTCCCCGTACCGATCCACGAGACTCTACCAACCGGCTCATGACTCATGAGGCCTAGTAACCTAGGCTCTGATACCAACTTGTTACGACCCCAAACCCGATCGTGATGTCGCCTAACCCAACGGCTAGGCAAACCCGACCAAATACGCTCTCAACCCGAGCTTAGAGCTCAAAATCATTTATTTTAAGAATCCTTAATAGTGACATAAACCAAATAAGCTGATAGTTATAAAAATATCCCCAAAATCTCACAAAAACAACATAACTTCCCAAAGACTTGGGGTCACGACCCAAGAGCCTCTATCAGAATATCAGTACAATACTGTAAGTAACTCTACAAGTCTGAGAGTATGCGGAATAAACAAAATAACAGAGTAATAAGGAAAGTGTCGGGTCCTGCGGATGCTAGGTAGCTACCTCGACGATCCCAAATGGGGCTCTAGACCAGCACCAAGCTCAGCTAAGCTTCCAAGTACCTGAATCTGCACACATGGTGCAGGGAGTCGGGTGAGTACTTCCAACTCAGCGGTAATAAAAGTAAATAATGCTGAGGAAAAGAAAAACCACACAAAGCACTACCTCATGCTATAAAATACAGAATCATCTTTTAAACTGCAGTACACTTTCATGGTATTCCTTTTTAACATATATGAGTAGATTTTGAAATCTCTTTTTAACATCTCATTCTTTCATTATTAACAGTCCAATACCTGGGTACAACATCAAACAGTGCAAGTCTGCACTCAAGTCAGCCCCTTGGTCTCAGCACTCCTAAACAGTTTCCACTAGTGTATCTGGTCAATAAGGCAAATAACATATGTATGCCAGTAATGTATGAGTGCTAAATGTCATGCCACGTAGTACAAGTAGAACCAATGCATGAATGCAATGCAATGCACATGACCGCTACGGCGTGTAGCCCGATCCATGGGTACCCTGCGCTCACTGGGGGTGTTTACAGACTCCGTAGGGGCTCCTACAGCCCAAGCGAAATATCTTGGTCAGTCATACCTGACCGTTCAGCCATTGTTACCTGACCAATTTATATCACACAGTGCCATTGTTACCACTGTTCCAAGTATATATTACAGTGTCATTGTTACCACTGTTTCAAGTATAACATACAGTGTCATTGTTACCACTGTTTCAAATATAACATAAGTGTCATTGTTACCACTGTTTCAAGTACAACATACAGTGTTATTGTTACCACTGTTTCAAGTCACTTTATAATCAGTACAGAAAATAATATAGTAAGCCCATTGGGCATTTACAAAATAGAAGTTTCCAGCCCGAAATACATTTAAAATGTCATTAAAGTTTTCAAACTTAGAAAGATGGCTGAGTTTGCAAAACAGTATTTAGAACCTTGGACTGAGATGAATATATGCACAGTATTACCAAGATAGTGATACCAATCCCTGAAGGATTCAAACATTCGGCACGAAGCCCCAAACATGATAATCAATCCAGTTCATGATACTTAATATCTTTATTAGGGTGTCAATTCAATTTCAAACCATTAGGTAGTGTTTTTATTAAGCGGGACGGACCAAGTCACAATCCCCAATGGTGCTCTACCCCACGCCCGTTATCCGGCATGCAAGTCACCTCAATGCAGCACTATGATGTGCAAGTCCAGGGTTTACAAACCCTCAGGACATCATTTACAAGTATTACCCACCTCGAACCAGCGAAAACTCTAGCCCGCGACGCCTTTGCTCCTCAAACCTGCCTCTACGCGCGTCCAATCTATCCAAAATCATAAGGAATACATCATAATATGCTAATGGGACATAACCCAATCGAAAGAACTCGAAAAATACTCAAAAACACAAAATTGGCAAAAAACGAGCCCCGGGCCCGCTTCTCGAAAAATTCCGAAATTCACATTCCCGGACACCTCGTCTCGCCACGAGTCTGTACATACCAAGAACTCCCAATTCGAACCACAAATGGCCCCTCAAATCCTAATTTTAAGATTTTTGCTCAAAGCCCTAATTTCTTGATTTTTAGCCATAAATTCATGAATTCCATGGATGATTCTTGTATAAAAACATGTAAATAACTCATAAAACTTACCTCCAGCGATCCCCTATCGAAATCTCCTTACTTCCCGTCCAAAAGCTCTCCAAAACGCTCAAAAATGGTGAGGAAATGAGCTGGGTCGCGGACCAAAATGTTTTTAACATTCTGTCCGGATCACTGTAGCTTACTCTATGCGATCGCATCCCTACTCCTGCGATCGCATAGGCCAAAATTCCAGGCCCCCGAATTTCTCTTACGCGATCGCAAATCTCCCGCACGCGATTGCACTGACCAATCGCCTAAGCCTATGCGATCGCAGCCCACTTCATGCGATCGCATCGAGCAAATTCTGGGCTCCTCCAATTCCTTCTACGCGATCGCAGCCCCATGCTCGCAATCGCATAGAGCAAATCTGCTCTGCAATTTCTGCTTCATTTTTGCAGCCCAAACATGCCCGTTAGCCATCCGAAATCACCCCGAGGCCCCTCAGGACCTCAACCAAAAACACAGATATGATCTATTACCTCATCCAAACTTGCTCAAGTCATAAAATCACTATCGATAACATCAAAATCGTCCGTTTTCAACAAATTCAACTTTAAGTTTAACTATAACTTTCAAAATTCTCATTCGATCAAAAACCCGACCAAACGATGTCCAAATGACCTGAAAATTTGTGGACATATCCAAAATCACCTAACGAAGCTACTGCAACTCTCGGAATTCTATTCCGACTCACGGATAAAAATATCACCTACCAACCGATATTCGCCAAAATTCAACCTTCGCCAATTCAAGCCTATTTCTACACCGGACCTCCAAATTCAATTCCGATCGCTCCCCTAGGTCACAAATCATCTCCCGAAGCTAGCCGAACCACCGAAATTCACATCTGAGCCCTCTAACCGCATAGTCAACTTCAAGTTGACTTTTTTGAAACAAAGTCCCTTCTAAGAGGCTATATGCCTTATTTCCAACTAGAATCAGTCCAACTTCACCCGATAGACTCTAATACTGATATAAAACATGAAATAACACAATAAGGGGGAAACGGGGCGGTAACTCACGTAACGACGAGTCGGGTCGTTACATCCCTAGATTCAAAGGAACTGGAGCAGAAGTTGTGGTCTTGTAGTAGATCTAATTCCAAAAGATGCAAGTCTGAACCTTTTCATTTTAAGTTCTTTTGAGCCTTCATATCTCCTTTTCTTTCTAATCCTGTCCAAAAGCCTACACTACAGTCCAAAGAAAGACTTTAAGGAATCCAAGTCAAGCGAGTTAGATGTTTGATCCACATTATGGGTAACACTTTGTTCCTGAGCACAAGGAAAGATGAATATAATGAGAGAGTCTTATTGGTAAAAACTCTCATGGGCACCGTTAAGGCGATGGAAAGCTAAGAGAAAATTTAAAATGAGAGAGTCTTATTGGTGAAAACCCTCGCGAGAATCGTAAGGCAACGATAAGTTGAGAGATGACAAATGAGAGAGGTTTGCTGGTGAAAACCGTTCGGGGCACTACAAGTCGAATGAGGTTTGTGACTTTGCAGAGAGATTGGGTTATGGAAATCATGGGTTTTGAAGTTAAAGATGAGGCCTGAACTGAAATGTGATTAGTTCTATAGTTTGAGATGATAAATCTGAAATGCATGTCATGATATTGGAGGCATCTACTTCACTCCGATAAGTCTCTTTTTCCATTCTTCTTCAAATAGTCATATTTGTTCAAAATTTTCCTTTTTATTCCTAATTCTCAAAGTCATTTTGCTCCGTTTACTTTGTTTCTATTTCTCTAAGTCCTTTTCAATGTTAGCCTTGTTAAGCAAGCAAAAAAGGATTTCAAAGCCTATTACCAGCTTTTAATTGCACAAAGCAAAGCTCGGCCAGAGCACATCACAAGTGGCATGATTTAGAATTAACAATAAGGTTAACTAATAGGAGTTCAAATGGTCAAACGATCCATGAATTTTGAGGAAATACAAATTCAAAATTGTCAAGATAGAGAATTGTTATACAACAAGTGTAAGCTACTCGGGTCATCAGGGTTTTGCGGTTAAGGTTCGATCAGAAAGTCAAGGAAATCTTTGCCAACCCAAAGAAGCTAATCAAAATGAAGCATGACAATGGCTAAAGCAGACATCTTCAACATGGATGCCACAAACTAACCACCACACTTTCAAACTTACAAGATTATCTTTGATTGAAACAGGGACAAAAATTTTCTTTGCTCTGTAGGAATCCTTCATAGGATTTAGTTTTAAGCTTATTATCAGGACCCTCCTAGAAAATAGGATTTAGTTTTAAGCTTTCAGGACCCTCCTGGATAATGGGATTTAGTTTTAAATTTTTGGGACCCTCCTAGCTAATGGGATTAGTTTTAAGTTTTCGGGACCCTCCAAGATAATGTGATTTAGTTTTAAGTTTTTTGGGAACTCCTAGATAATGGGATTTAGTTTTATGTTTTCAGGGCCATCCTGGATAATGGGATTTAGTTTTAAGTTATCAGCGCCCTCTTGGATAATGGAATTTAGTTTTAAGTTTTCTGGAGCCTCTTGGATAATGGGATTTCATTTTAAGTTTTAAGCGCCCTCTTGGATAATGGGATTTAGTATTAAGATTTTAGGACCCTCCTGGATAATGGGATTTAGTCTTAAGTAAACATGACCCTCCTGGATAATGGGATTTAGTTTCATTTAGGACCCCTCTAGATAATGGGATTTTATTTTAAGCTTTCAGGACCCTCCTGGATAATGGGATTTACTTTGAGGATTTCTGAACCCTCTTGGATAATGGGATTTAGTTTTAAGTTTTCAGGGACCTCTTGGATAATGGGATTTAGTTTTATGTTTTCTGGACCCTCTTGGATAATGGGATTTAGTTTTAAGTTTTAAGCACCCGCTTGGATAATGGGATTTAGTATTAAGATTTCAGGATCCTCCTAGATAATGGAATTTAGTCATAAGTTTTCATGACCCTCCTCGATAATGGGATTTAGTTTCATTCAGGACCCCCTAGATAATAGGATTTTGTTTTAAGTTTTCAGGAGACTCCTAGATAATGGGATTTAGTTTGAGGTTTTCTGAACCCTCCTGGATAATGGAATTTAGTTTTAAATTTTAATGACCCTCCTGTATAATGGGATTTGGTTCAAAGCTTTCAGGACCCTCCTGGATAATGGGATTTAGTTTTAACTTTTCAGGACCCTCCTGGATATTAGGTTTCAGTTTTAATGCTTCAAGACCCTCCTGGATAATGAGATTTCATTTTATATTTTTAGGACCCTCCTGATAATGGGATTTAGTTTTAAGGTTTCAGGACCCTCCTGGATGATGGGATTTGGTGTTAAGTTTTTAGGACCCTCGTGGATAATGAGATTTAGTTTTAGGTATTCAGGACCCTCCTGGATAATGGGATTTAGTTGTAAGCTTTCAGGACCCTCCTGGATAATAGGATTTAGTTTTATGTTTTCACGACCCTCCTAGATAATGGGATTTAGTTTCTTTCAGGACCCCCCCTAGATAATGGGATTTAGTTTTTATGCTTTTAGGACCCTTTTGGATAATAGGATTTAGTTTTATGTTTTAAGGACCCTGCTAGATAATGGGATTTCATTTTTTGTTTTCAGGACCCTCCTGGATAATGGGATTTAGTTTTACGCTTTCAGGACCCTCCTAGATAGTGGGATTTAGTTTGAAGGTTTCAGGACTCTCCTGGATGATGGGATTTAGTTTTACATTTTTAGGACCCTCCTGGACAATGAGATTTAGTTTTAGGTATTCAAGACCCTCCTGGATAATAGGATTTAGTTTTAGGTATTCAGGAGCCTCCTGGAAAATGGGATTTAGTTTTTCGTTTTTAGGACCCTCCTAGATAATGGGATTTAGTTTCATTCAGGACCCTCCTGGATAATGGGATTTAGTTTAATCTTTCAGGACCCTCTTAGATAATGGGATTTAGTTTAACATTTTCAGGACCCTCCTGGATAATGGTATTTAGTTTTAAGTTTTAACTACCCTCTTGGATAATGCGATTTAGTATTAAGATTTCAGGACCCTCCTGGACAATGGGATTTAATCTTATGTTTTCATGACCCTCCTGGATAATAGGATTTTGTTTCATTCAGGACCCCCTAGATAATAGTATTTTGTTTTAAGCTTACAGGACCCTCCTGGATAAAGGGATTTAGTTTGAGGTTTTCAGAACCCTCCTTGAAAATGGAATTTAGTTTTAAATTTTTAAGACCCTCCTGGATAATGAGATTTAGTTTTAAGTTTTCAGGGCCCTCTTGGATAATGGAATTTAGTTTTAAGTTTTCTGGACCATCTTGGATAATGGGATTTAGTTTTAAATTTTAAGCACCCTCTTGGATGATGGGATTTAATATTAAGATTTCAGGACTCTCCTGGTTAATGGGATTTAGTCTTAAATTTCCATGACCCTGCTATATAATGGGATTTAGTTTCATTCAGGACCCCCCTAGATAATAGGATTTTGTTTTAAACTTTCAGGACCCTCCTGGATAGTGGGATTTAGTGTGACGTTTTTAGAACCCTCTTGGATAATCGAATTTAATTTTAAATTTTTAGGACCATCGTGGATAATGGGATTTAGTCCTAAGCTTTCAGGACCCTCCTGGATAATGGGATTTCGTTTTAAATTTTCAGGATCCTCCGATATATTAGGTTTCAGTTTTAAGGTTTCAAGACCCTCCTGGATAATGAGTTTTCCGTTTTATGTTTTTAGGACCCTCCTGATAATGGGATTTAGTTTTAAGGTTTCAGGACCCTCCAGGATGATGGGATTTAGTTTTAAATTTTTAAGACCCTCCTGGATAATGAGATTTAGATTTTGCTATTCAGGACCCTCATGGATAATGGGATTTAATTTTAAGCTTTCAGGACCCTCCTGGATAATGGGATTTAGTTTTCTGTTTTCAGGACCCTCCTAGATAATGGGATTTAGTTTCATTCATGACTCTCCCCCCTAGATAATGGGATTTAATGTTTAATCTTTTATGACCTTCCTGGATAATGGCATTCAGTTTTATGTTTTGAAGACCCTCCTGGATAATGGGATTTTATTTTAAGTTTCCAGGACCCTCCTGGATAATGGGATTTAGTTTTATGCTTTCAGGACCCTCCTGGATAATGGGATTTAGTTTTAAGGTTTTAGGACCTCTTGGATGATGAGATTTAGTTTTAAGTTTTTTGGACCCTCCTGGATAATAAGATTTAGTTTTAGATATTCAGGACCCTTCTGGATAAAAGGATTTAGTTTTAAGCTTTCAGGACCCTCCTACATAATGGGATTTAGTTTTTCGTTTTTAGGACCCTCCTAGATAATGGGATTTATTTTTAAGTTTTCAGGATCCTCCTGGATAATGGGATTTCATTTTATGTTTTCTGGACCCTCTTGGATAATGGGATTTTGTTTTATGTTTTCAGGACCCTCCTGGATAATGGGACTTAGTTTTAAGTTTTAAGTTTTAAGTTTTAAGTTTTAAGCACCTTCTTGGATAATGTCATTTAGTATTAAGATTTCAGAACCCTCCTAGATAATGGGATTTAATCTTAAGTTTTCATGACCCTCTTAGATAATGGAATTTTGTTTCATTCAGGACCCCCCTATATAATAGTATTTTGTTTTAAGCTTACATGCCCCTCCTGGATAATGGGATTTAGGTTGAGATTTTCAGAACCCTCCTGGAAAATGGAATTTAGTTTTTAATTTTTTAGGACTCTTCTGGATACAGGGATTTAGTTTTATGTTTTCAGGGCCCTCTTGGATAATGGGATTTAATTTTAAGTTTTCTGGACCATCTTGGATAATGGGATTTAGTTTTAAGTTTTACGCACCCTCTTGGATAATGGGATTTAGTATTAAGAACCCCACGTCTATACTCCCAACAAACCCGAACCAACTATAATAACCCATATTTGCCACTACAGGTGAGACCATATGATATACTACACAACCCAAACACTCGAGACGATGGCATCTATTCACAGCAATTGTCCGCAATAACCAAATACTAATAGGAAAACATTTTTATTAGCTGAAGTCTTATTCCAACACCTTCATATACTGCCCACGGCAACTGAAACACGCGATATATCGAACCCATCTCTCAGATCAACCATTCATGAATCCATTTCCCTCTAGACTGATGCTACAACAGATTCCGGAGTCAAACCTCGATATTACCTTTCTAACCAGCTGAAATCAAATATGCTCGCACTCATTAATGACTCCAACAATTATCTCGAATTCAACGCACCATTCTGGTGATATGGCACCTCATCACAGGACTAAGCCACAACTTGCATAATCCACGCACCAGATAGGATCACTGTAGCTTACTTTATGCGATCGCATAGGCCAAAATTCCAGGCCCCCAAATTTCTCTTACACGATCACAAATCTCCCTCACGCGATCGCACTGACCAATCGCCTAAGCCTATGCGATCGCAACCCACTTCACGCGATCGCATAGAGAAAATTCTGGGCTCCTCCAATTCTTTCTACGCAATCGCAGCCCCATGCTCGCGATCACATAGAGCAAATCTGCTCTGCAATTTCTGCTGCATTTTTGCAGCCCAAACTTGCCCGTTAGCCATCCGAAATCACCCCGAGGCCCTCGGGACCTCAACCAAAAACACAGATATGATCTATTACCTCATCCAAACTTGCTCGAATCATAAAATCACTATCGATAACATCAAAATCCTCATTTATGAACAAATCAAAGTCTAACTTTTCTTAAAACTTTCGAATTGCACATTCGATCAAAAACCCATCCAAACGATGTCCGAATGACCTGAAAATTTGCAGACATATCCAAAATCACCTAACGCAGCTAATGCAACTCTCGGAATTCCATTCCGACTCCCGGATCAAAACCTCACCTATCAACCGGAAATCGCCAAAATACTAACTTCGCTAAAATAGGCTAACTTCTTCACCGGACCTCCAAAATTACTTCCGATTGTGCTCCTAAGCCTTAAATCATCACCCGGAGCTAACCGAATCGACGGAATTCACATCTGAGCCCTCCAACCACATAGTCAACTTCCGGTTGACTTTTCTAAAACAAGCTTCCTTCTAAGAGGCTATGTGCCTTATTTTCAACCAAAATCAATTCAATTACACCCAATCGACTCTAATACTAATATAGAAACACGAAGCAACACAATAAGGGAGACAAAGACGTAATACATAAGACGATGGGTCGGGTCATCACATCCTCCCCAACTTAAACAAACGCTCGTCCTCGAGCGTACCCAGAGTGGTACTAGAAGCAACCCAATAGATAAATGACATTACCAAGCATATACTCGGGGTTATACCGTGTCACCCTATCTCTCATTGATCCAATAATACAACACAATTGAAATTTCACAGTCCATCAAGGCCATAAACCGTAGAACCACATTGCACTTTCCGAAATCATACGCGAGATCAGAACCCCACGTCTATACTCAGAACAAACCCGAACCAACTGTAATAACCCATATTCGCCACTACAGGTGAGACCATATGATATACTACACAACCCAAACACTCGATACGATGGCATCTATTCACAGCAATTGCCCACAATAACCAAATACTAATAGGAAAACCTTTTTATTAGCTGAAGTCTTATTCCAACACCTTCATATACTGCCCACGGCAACTGAAACACACGATATACCGAACCCATCTCTCAGATCAACCATTCATGAATCCATTTCCCTCTAGACTGATGCTACAACAGATTTCGGAGTCAAACCTCGATATTACCTTTCTAACCAGCTGAAATCAAATATGCTCGCACTCATTAATGACTCCAACAACTATCTCGAATTCAACGCACCATTCTGGTGATATGGCACCTCATCACAGGACTAAACCACAAGTTGCATAATCCACGCACCAGTGATGGGCGGTCTGCACATACTCAAATCAGGACAATCGACTCGAACAAAAGAGCTGTACCTCAAGCTCATCAATACCATTACAACACAAAAACTGAGATCCCGTCTCACATCATAGAAATAGAGTACCTGAATCCTCCTCGAAATGTCATAACTCCATGTGGCCTTGCCACAACGTGCGATTCCATCCAAACACTATTACCCATGAAGCACCTCAAGTCACCATGATCAACACGGTCAGCCACGCACAGATTGAGGTCTGAAACCAAGCAATCCATCACACCCACGGTGAAACAATTAATATACACTATCGAATACTAAAAGGACACAACCGATGCGCTATTCGCCGAGCAATACCCAATACGGACTTTCCTCAGAAACCAGGAAGTAGTGCATACATGGTAACATATAATAAGACTATTTTTCGCATCACACTGTTGCAGCGCGCAACTGGATCCAGATAACATACCCGTGGCGGCGTGCCACCCACTCCAAATACCATACCCGTGGCGGTGTGCCACCCGATCCACACATATATACCTTACGAAAAGAAATGCACATCGATTCAATTTGCTAATTACAATAAACATATATAGTCCTATGCTCGGCCACACAAAACGTATCCGAAAGGTCCCTCAATACCGAAACTGAATCAATGGTAGAAACCTCTGCACTGGCATCCGCCACGAAGGTCCAATTAACAAAGCAATACCTGCCAGTCGTCCGCTGGTCCTTGGGATACAAATCCATCCTGTTAGAACATAATCCGATGCGCCTTGCCATGCAACCCGTGGCATTTTCCGACATAGCCCATAACATAATAGTCTAGACAACCCGACACTGAGACAACCAGTCTGAAATCTAACATCATAACCCAAATTTAACATACCAAGCAAAGAAAGATCCACTCGGACCTCCAATTTCCAATAACCGCTAGACGCTGTCGATACACACGACCTACAACCATTGCATAGTCGGATCACGAGAACTTCTAGTCTCCAACACATATAACACATGAATCACTATGCCTGGTCCCACACTCTGCCGTACGAATTCGTAATGCACATCAAGTATCCATTCATACCACGAAAGATATTCAAAAATTTCCCTGCGCCATCAACAACTCAATTATCAACAGTCGATCCAATAAGAGAATACCGCAATACCACCAAATATTATCAGTTTACATTACCTTTCCCCCTTTTCTAAACATAAACCCCCGCTAAATCACTAGCATAGCAATACCATCTTCCTTAATCATCTGAAGATTGACTCTTAAATCACATGCAGCTGCCCGTGCTGCTTATAAATTTAATGACTCCCCATTATGACTGAACCAAAACCTTGAACACACAAATCTCAATTCTCCATATCATAACACTTGGTTTATTATCAAGTTATCCCATTTATCCAATTTCCTCTCTGATTCATCATTGATTAATATTCTTCCTTGCTGTAGTACCACAATACCTCCAATCAGGTTACCACACGAGACTCGCACACAAGACCACACTATCTAAGACCCATAGGCCACTGAATACTGTCTCAAATGTTTCCCAAAAATACCACATTCCAGAATGCTTTACTTTGAAGAACTTCATGCGAATCTAAATTCGTTACCATTACCTTCCATATACGGATACATAGAATCCCATGATTAACATAAAATTACCACAAGTCTTAATCTTTTCTAATAAAAACGCAGTCTCTAGCCACATACACAAACTTAAGACACCTGATTGTTGCATGCAAAATCCTGATTATAGTAAAACCATTCTCGAGAGTCACTGACTCTTATTCAGCTGTAATTCACCTGCCCTAAATGAACATAACCAGTCGTGCTTTATTAGTACTCTGACACCGCAAAACCTGGTCTCATGCAGATACAAACAACCATTTTTCTCCTCTATACACTGAGCATTCCTTAACAACAGCAGTTCAAAACATCCTAGTATTTCTTCCCGTCTATGAAGCACAATATACCCTTTATCAAAATTTTCCTTCACACGCCATTCTCGGCTCAATTTCTGCAACCAGAACTGATCCACAATCATCCCTTAAAACGGAACCAACATTGCACACAACCATGCAATCAGCTGACCAACAGCAACCTCCCCAACTTATCTCGAAGCCATATATCAAGGCACTCTTAACAACTCATAGAACTTTTACTCCAATGACGCCACAATGTTATAGTGAGATTAAACTCAAGTCATTTACAAGTTTTGTGAATACACAGATCATCTAACACTGACATTCTCTACAACCCTCGCATTCATTTCCACATCAGTTGAGCCCACTTTAGGCAACAAAATTTATGCTAAGTCCCCAAATTTTTCAAATATTTCGGTAGAGTTTCCTTTGTAATTGAGCCTATCCACCTGTCAGAGAATCACCAAAATTATCCTAACAACACGCCCACAACTTGACAAAGTATCACAATGTATATCAACAACATTAATCTCAATACTACATTTATTATATTATCAAAATTGATACATGGACATGCGTTGCACCTATTTGAATCATAACATATAGAAAATACCTTTAAATCCTCCATTATCTAGGCTATTCAACCAAGTAAGAACATTTTCTCAATATGTTTGTATACCTTTCACCGCAACATTTATAACATAGCCTTTAAGTCATCCTGAGTCTGAACTCATGCCGCCATACGTATTGTACTACACTTCCCAACTAGGAATACGAAAACATTATTCACGC
>MU707941.1:42937-79032 GCA_026770625.1 Nicotiana glauca
AGCTCATTGACATTTTAAATATCATTTAAATCTCGAGTTGAGTATAAACGTAGCTGAGTTCACAAAATAATATAATTCAATTGGACTGAATTCAATAATATTTCAATTCGCGAGGAAAAATAGTGATGTAAATTCACAAAAAATTTCAGATAATTGGCACAAGGCCCAAATTTGGCAATAATCCCAAATCATGATAAAAATCAATAATTCTTTATCAAATACGCAGTAAAATCAACAACCGGGACGGACCAAGTTACAATCCCCAATGGTGCTCTACCCCACGCTCATACCTAGCGTGCAAGTCACCACAATACAGTACTGTGATGTGCAAGTCTGGGGTTTCAAGCCCTCAGGACATCATTTACGAGTATTACCTAACTCGAACCGGCAAATTCTCTAGCCCGCGACACCTTTGCCCCTCAAACCGGCCTCCACGTGCGTTGAATCTAACCAAAATCAGGGCAAATATATCACAATATGCTATTGGGACATAACCCAATCGAAAGAACTCGAAAAATACTCAAAAATACGAAATTGGCAAAACCCGAGCCCCGGGCCCGCTTCTTTAAAAATTACAAAATTTACATTTTCGGAATCCTCGTCTCTTCATGAGTACGTACATACCAAGAACTCCCAATTCGGATAATAAATGGTCCCTCAAATCCCAATTTTAAGATTTTTGTTCAAAGCCCTAATTTCTTGATTTTTAGCCATAAATTCATGAATTCCATGGATGATTCTTGTATAAAAACATGTAATTAACTCATAAAACTTACCTCCAACGATCCCCAGTCGAAATCTCCTTACTTCCCGTCCAAAAGCTCTTCAAAACGCTCCAAAAATGGTGAAGAAATGAGTTGGGTCGCGGACCAAAATGTTTTTAACATTCTGTCCGGATCACTGTAGCTTACTCTATGCGATCGCATCCCTACTCCTGCGATCGCATATGCCAAAATTCCAGGGCCCCGAATTTCTCTTACGCGATCACAAATCTCCCTCACGCGATCGCACTGACCGATAGCCTAAGCCTATGCGATTGCAGCCCACTTCATGCGATCGCATAGAGGAAATTCTGGGCTCCTCCAATTCCTTCTACGCGATCGCAGCCCCATGCTCGCGATCGCATAGAGCAAATCTGCTCTGCAATTTCTGCTGCATTTTTGCAGCCCAAACTTGCCCGTTAGCCATCCGAAATCACCGCGAAGCCCCCGGGACCTCAACCAAAAACATAGATATGATCTATTACCTCATCCAAACTTGCTCGAATAATAAAATCACTATCGATAACATCAAAATCCTCATTTATCAACAAATTAAAGTCTAAATTTTCTTAAAACTTCCGAATTGCATATTCGATCAAAAACCCATCCAAACGATGTCCGAATGACCTGAAAATTTGCAGACATATCCAAAATCACTAACGCAGCTACTGCAACTCTCGGAATTCCATTTCGACTCCCGGATCAAAACCTCACCTATCAACCGAAAATCGCCAAAATAGGCTAACTTCTTCACCGGACCTCCAAAATTACTTCCGACTGCGCTCCTAAGCCTTTAATCATCACCTGGAGCTAACCGAATCGACGGAATTCACATCCGGGCCCTCTAACCACATAATCAACTTCTGGTTGACTTTTCTAAAATAAGCTTCCTTCTAAGAGGCTATGTGCCTTATTTTCAACGACAACCAATTCAATTACACCCAATCGACTCTAATACTGATATAGAAACACGAAGCAACATAGTTAGGGGAAACGAAGCCGTAATACATAAGACGATGGGTCGGGTCCTCACAGTCCTAGGTTCATAAAATACATGGATCATCCACACAACACCAGCGACCAATCGTACGCATAGTGTTATCGTGTGATCATCATCTCCATGTCTACCCTTTCCTACCCCGTTAAGGTATTTAAGGCGCGAAATAGTCTCGTCACTTATTGCATGCTATTACCCGTCCCAATCCTATCAGTCCCGGAGGCAATTGGACTACTAGTCCTAATGGGAGAGGGGTTTGAGGCCTTTTAGGAGTTTTCAAAGGACAAAATACTAAGGCGTCAATCAAAACATATAATGCAAATAAAGGGGGAAGCAATAAGCAAGTACGACTCAAATAAGCCTCCTTAAATCAGATAAAAGCCATAGAGTTTAGCATGTCTTACACATACTGGTTTGGTCTTAATTAAATAAAGCGACGAGCGGACTGGTTCAACACATAATTTTAGATAGAAAGTCTACATTAGGCTCAATCGAATGCAGTTGTCTAAAACCAATCTGATTGATTAATTAAACCTTTTGTCTAAGGGTTGGACAGAATTACTGATTTAAAACATAAAACTGATTATAAAGCAAAGCTACAGAGCAAAAGTAGTGAAAGGAGTTTCAGAAAAGATGTGCATTATTTTAAAAAGGTTTAATAGAAAAAAAATGAACTTCAGAAGACATGAAGATTAATTGGGGAAAGGAATTACATGAGTTTCAAAACAAATGCAGATTTGTCTAGAAAAAATCTATTACTTCAGTAAATGCTAATTTTCGAAAAGTGATTGATATTTTGAATGAGTGAAAATGGCTTAGGTTCGAAGTTCCTATACGCATGCTCTCTATGTGTTAACTGATTTAGACCTTTTAAATAGGAGTACTTTAGACATGGTATTCATATGCAACCCTGTTGTTAGGCCTAGTTGTTTGCCTCATGATATTATTGTATGCAGAAATGCAAATCTCTATAGGTCTGGTATCTAAATGCTTTATTGCCTAAATCAAGTATCGAATCTTATAGATATGTTTTCTACGCGTGAAGTTGCACAAATCATAAATAAATCCCTATAGGCATGTTTTCTACCCTTAGTGCATAAAAATAAACCCCATCCCTTTTTTACTAAATCCCCTAAGTTTATACAAATTATTACAGCCCAAAAGAAATAAAAATTGAAATTAAAAATACATCAGGAAGCATCAGCTACATCCGAACAACCTAATTCAGACTTAGTGTCTAATAATATGAGATTGAGCCACTTCCGAGATCTAGTTTTCCAAGCCTTATCTCATCTAGGGTGTTTTAGAGATCCAAGGGATTTCAGGAACCCCAAGCAGTGCTTACACCCAAGATGCTAATCAGAAAAAATTGTAGTGCAGTATGGAAGGGCCAGCTCTCAGGTGTCCAAGTTCAGAGGGAGCTTAGGGGTCCCAAGGCAAGGCTCACAAGAGAGAGGTAGAACTTAAGTTGTAAGAATGAGTGCAAGTGCAATAAAGGGGGGTAGGGAATACCCAGGCAGGCTGGTGGTCATGCCCAGCCATAAAGTAGACCGTCACACCCCTAACCAAACCTATTGGCCAAACATTAGAGAGTAAAGACCTATTGAAGGTCAAGTTATGGCCTGGGCAGTAATTGGAGCACTGTCAGGCTAAAGCTTTAACTCAACACACATAGTAAGGGAATAGGGATAGGAAATTGAAAAATCTTAGGGCCCAAAAGGGTCCAGTTCATATCCATGGACAAAAACTTCAAATATATTGCCATGTTTTTGAACCATAACTTGAAGCACATAAGAGGGATAGGGATGTGATTCATTACAAGAAGTGAGCAAGACATAAGCACATTATACAAAGATTAGATTGTTCAGAAATGAAAGTAAATATGACCATAAGAACTGGTAAATAAACACACATTGGAGTTGAGACTAGAAATAAATAGGACATACCAGTTTCAGAAAGTAAAGAGAGAGCAGGAATCTTGTAACAGGCCACGGCAAATAGCAAAAGTAACTTATGTGTGTGAGTGTGATTTGAAGAAAAAGAATAGAGCATATTTCGTGCGTAAAGTGCAGAAGGGCAACCCCTTTTATAGTGTAAAAGAACAAGCAAGAAAGTTAAGAAGACCTTTTAAAAATCAGTCTCAAATATTCTCCCTTAAGTTAGGGGATTCAATTTCAAACGGGAGGATGTAAATAAGGAAAGAAAATTTGAGTAAAATCTGTCATAGTAGCATAAGAAAGGGAAAATACATGAAGTTTATTTAAGAAAAGAACTCAACGGTACTTGGTTTGTAAAGAAAAGGAAAGGGAATCAATCACACAACTAATAAAATCAAGGTAAAGAAGTTTGATTTGAATGAACCCAGTTAGGAATAGGTAGAGGAGGGCTCAAACAGAAATAAAATCAGTAGCAATCAGTCGAGACCCTATCAAAGGAGTCTAATATCAATAAAGTAATTATCAAAACCCTTTTGAAAGACGATTTTTTCATATATAAAGCAAACAAATCAAACAGAAAGTCTAACATTGCAAGGTATAGGCTCATAAAACAAAAGAATACGAGTTCAAACATATATTCATAATGCGTCTGAAGGTCAAGTGTCCCAAAGTGAAACCCTAATCTAGTTTATCAAAGAAAACCCCCAAATTCTAGGGTTTCAAATTGAATCAAGCACAGAAATGAGAAGGCAAGTGAATAGACTCAAGGACTCTCATGAGAAACAAACAGAGCATGATAGCAGGTTTGACACAATTAGAGAAGGGAAATCGATTTAAGAGTATAAAGGGACACGTTTTGGAAACTCGAAACTTAGACAAGTCTAGAATAGATGAAACATGCTTAACACAAATAGAGTTCAGAAAAGCAAAAGTTAAGAAATTCAGTAGTAACACATATGATAGAAGAGTGAGGAAAATTTAACACAGATTAATCATGTGAGCAAACATATAAAAGAAAAGAAGGATAATACATGCATAATAGAGAAGGAAAACATATGAGCATAATACAGACAAGCATCTAAAAGAAAAGAACAACAAGAATCAAAAGATTTTCAGAAACCCTAATGTAAAATCAAATGATTTTTGAAAGAAAAATTTGGGGAAAACACTTAAAAAGGTCCATAGAACACCGATATGGCATGGATCTAAGATAATAAATAGAGAAGAACCTCGAATGACTTAGGGTTTCTGAGAAACCCCAGAAACGAGAAGGTCTTGGAAGAACAAGTCAGATCCTGAGTCGAAGAGGTCAGGAATCAAGCCTCTAAAACTTGAATATACCGGAGCATGGCCGGAGAGGCCATAGAACTACAGAGCTGAGAAGGTCTGAAGAGAGAACCATCGAATTCAGCCTTCAAAACCTCGAACACCCAAGGTCTAATGGTGGAGAGGGGTGTGTACAGGCCGTTTATGGCCTGAGAAGCCATGAATTCTGATGAGAATCGAAGGGATTAGGGTTAGTTTGGGTGGCGATAGCTAGGGTTTACAGAGAGAATGGGAGAGGAAAGGGATTCAAGAGTGGCTATTAGATGAGAATGAAGGGATTAGGGTGTAGTTGGTAGGTTAAAAAAGGTAAGGAATGATTTTGGCCGTTGATAAAAATCATCAACAACCTGGATTGAATGAAAGGTCAGGCGTGTTTTTTAATTGGGTTGGGGCCGAGTTAAACAAAACTGGGCTGGTGTAATTGGGGTAGAATTGGGTCAAAATTAAGGGCCAAAATTGAAAGGAGAAAGGGCTATAATTGAAATAAATATGGGCTAAGTGTTAAATAGCCAATTTCCCCCCTTTTATTTTATAAAAATAGTTATAATTATATTAAGATTAAATTAAAAACACTAAGCAAATGAATACTATATAAATATTAATTAAAAAATGCTGGAAATAATTTTGTAATTATAAAATGCTACTAATAGCAAAATAGGCTATAATTGCCATTAAATGCAATTTGGCGTTAAAAATACCCAATAAATACCCAATTTAGCAAAAATCACCTTAATTATATTTTGGTGTAAATATGAGAATAAAATAAGCTATTCCCCTAAAATAATAATTTTGGAAAATAATTACTGGATTTTGTTGTATTAAAATAGGTAATCAATTGGTTTAAAAATTAAAAGAAATGCCAAAACTTTTGGGTGTGCTTATATATGGACATATATGCTATTCTGGAAATATTTTGAGTATAAAAACTTAGGGGAAAAATTGGGTATCAATAGCTGCCCCTCTTTACCCGGGAATGATGAAAGAGTTGTCGGGTAAAGATATGATGGCAAATTTTGACCGGAAGCGGCGATTTGAAAAGAATTTGACCAGGCTCCGATTTTTGAGTTGCCTACATATCCCTGGTTTTATGGGAATCAAGGCGTATGTAGTTCAAGAACCATTGACGGAACATGCCGATGGAGATTCGAAAGAGCCGGACACGATGTTTAGAGGGCAAGAGGTATTTCGAAGCTTGATCGGCTGCGGAAACTGGAGCGGGATCGCTTCTGCTGAGGCGGCCGTTGTTGGCCGGTATACCTGCAAGTGAGCAATACAAGCATATATCGTGCATAGACTTAAACGTGATGCAGGTTCCCATTGGACCATGAATGATGTATTCAGACGGATAGGATGACGTCCTCGGGCCTTGATGTCCCGGGCCATGAAGCATATAATAAAGGATTCACAGGCTATGAAATGATGTTCTCGGGCTATGAAAATGATGCCTCCGAACCATGATGCCTTTGAATGATGATATGCAAAAGATAAAAGCAGGGTCCTCAGGCCATGGCATGGTGTTCTCTGGCTATGGAAATAATGCCTCCGAACAATGACGCCCTTTGATAGTTTGGCGGTATTTCAGCCCATAAGATGCAGGATTTGGCGATTTCAGCCGATGAAGCAAAAATGTAAATGGCAATATCTCAGCCGACAAAAATTTAAATAAAGCAGCAACATTTTAGTCGATGTAGAAGCATAAATGGCGTTATTTCAGAAGATACTGAGAATTAAATAAAGTTGGCGATACTTCAATCGATAAGGAAGGGTGATTATAAATGGTGATGTTTAAGCCGATAGGGATTTAAACAAAAATTGGCGGTATTTTAGCCATGCAATATTTATATGAAGATGGCAGTATTTCAGCCGATGCGAATAGAGGTGGCGATATTTCAGCAATACATATGGAGACAACGCTTAGTCTCGAAAGGTAGAAAGGTAGCCTTATGCAATGCAAGAAAATGCAGGATGGAGACAGTTCTTAGTGTCGAAAGGTAGAAAGGTAGCCTTATGCAATGCCGGAATGCAGGATGGCGATAGTGCTTAGTCTCGAAAGGCAGAAAGGTAGCCTTATGCAATGCAGATAACGCAGATGGAGATAGTGCTTAGTCTCGAAATGCAGAAAGGTAGCCTTATGCAATGCAGATAATGCAGATGGAGACAGTGCTTAGTCTCGAAAGGCAGAAAGGTACAATGCGAGAATGTAAAAGGACGAGTAGTAGTGAGACTTCTTAGCTGATAACTAATTATGATATCGTGACTGCTGGGGAGGTTGTGTGCGGATAGCAATTACGGATAAGTGATGATTTTGAGAAGTTGCATTCTTTAGAAAGTATGTGTACATAAATATACATGACGATATTGTAAGTCGAGTGCCTGCATCTAAAGAAAAATCGTGAGTTTTGTAAGGGGGGAAAGGTTAGTTCTTTTTCCCCTGGCTTCTGGCGTTGTGTATCATTGGGGTAGCATCGCTAAACAGTAGCAATTCGAAAAATAGTTATGCATGATTTAGTAAATATAACATAAGTAGAAAATAGTTCTCTTTAGATGAACCAACTACTGCGACGTGGTTCAAGACATTGCAACCTCTCTTGCTCTGGAATTTGGAGGGTCCTTCTCAAAATTCTGCCCCAATTTACTGGGCTTGCACTTCTGATGGCTGCGATGAACGGCTGAAAAATCAACTTCGAAATTTTGAGGAGGGTGATGAGTGGCTGAAAACTAACTTTGGAATTTTGAGGGTCCTCCTCAAAATTCTGTCCCAGTTTACTGATGTGGCATTCTTAGTGATGAGTGGCTGAAAACTAACTTCAAAATTTTGAGGGTCCTCCTCAAAATTCTGCCCCAGTTCCAATAGCAGGGGAAAATGGAATTTTTATTAAATTGTGACCTAACCCATAGGACTGCCTACGTATCCCCTCTTAAATAGGAATTAAGTCAGGCGTAGTACAAATTACATCGTCATAAGAAATCATAAGTGATTACACATAGTATCGTTTCACTGCATCTGAATTGATTGGCTTTGGCCAAACTTCTCCGTCCATTTCTACAAGAATAAGGGCTCCTCTAGTTAGAACCCGGTGAACCATGTACAGACCTTGCCTGTTGGGAGAGAATTTCCCCTTGGCTTCATCTTGATGTGGGAATATTTTCTTCAACGCCAGCTGCCCCAGTGTAAACTTCCTTAGCTTAACTCTTTTGTTGAAGGCTCTGGACATTCTGTTCTGATACAACTCACCGTGGCAAACTGCATTCATCCTTTTCCCATCTATAAGGGCTAACTGCTCGTAGCGACCTTTTACCCATTATGCGTCGTCCAACTCTGCTTCTTGTATGATCCTCAGAGAGGGAATCTCTACCTCGGCGGGGATGACCGTCTCTGTACCATAAACCAGCATGTAGGGAGTTGCTCCGGTCGATGTGCGGACCATGGTGCGGTATCCCAGTATGGCGAATGATAACTTCTCATGCCATTGTTTGTGACTTTCGACCATCTTCCTTAATGTCTTCTTGATATTCTTGTTGGCTGCCTCTACAGCTCTATACATCTAAGGCTTGTAGGCTGTAGAATTCTTGTGTTTGATCTTGAATGTTTCACACATTGCTTTCATCAAATTGTTGTTGAGATTGGAATCATTATCAGTGATGATTGATTCTGGAATTCCGAATTGTCAAACAGTACGGTCGCGGACGAAATCTGTCACAACTTTCTTAGTCACTGCCTTGTATGACGCTGCTTCAACCCATTTGGTTAAATAATCAATTGCCACCAGGATAAACCTGTGCCCGTTTGATATGGCAGGCTCAATAGGTCCAATGAAATCCATTCCCCACGCGGCGAATGGCCACGATGAGCTTGTTGTAGTAAGCTCTTTTGGAGGCACCTTTATCATATCTGCATGTATCTAATATCGATGGCATTTGTGAACATACTAGATACAGTCTGTTTCCATAGTCATCCAAAAATATCCTACTCGGAGTATCTTCTTTGGTAAGACAAAGCCATTTATGTGTGGCCCACAGGTCCCTACGTGTACTTCATCCAATAGTTTGGATGCTTCTTTTGCTTTGACACACCTTAGTAAACCTAAATCGAAAGTCCTCCTATACAGGATTGCCCCACTGTGAAAGAAGTTGTTCGATAATCTCCGAAGTGTGCGCTTCTGAGTGGCTTTGGCAAGTTCTGGATATTCTCCTGTTGTCAAGTACTCCTTGATGTCGTGGAACCATGGTTTTCCGTCTGCTTCTTCCTCAATATGAGCACAATAAGCTAGCTGATAATAGATCTTTACTGGGATGGGATCAATGAATTTCGTATCTGGATGTTGGATCATAGATGACATAGTAGCTAATGCGTCAGCGAACTCGTTCTGGACCCCGGGGACATGTTGAAATTCCGTCTTTGTGAATATTTTCCTTAACTCCTGTATGTGATGCAAGTAGGGGAGTATCTTAGAGTTCTTGGTTGCCCACTCTTCTCGAACCTGATGTATGAGCAAATCTAAATCCCCGATCACTAGCAACTCCTGAATGTTCATGTCAATGGCCATCTTGAGCCCCAGGATGCAGGCTTCATATTCGGCCATATTGATGGTGCAAGGGAATCTGAGCTTGGTGGATACCGGGTAATGCTGACCGGTTTCTCATTCTAGGAATGCTCCTATACCAACTCCTTTGAAATTTGTGGCTCCATCAAAAAACAACCTCCAACCCTCGTAGGATTCTGTAATATCTTCTCCTACAAAGGACACTTCTTCATCAGGAAAATATGTTTTCAGGAGTTCGTATTCTCCGCTGACAGGATTTTCGGCAAGGTGTTCTACTATAGCTTGGCCCTTGATTGCTTTCTGAGTTACGTAAACAATGTCTTATTCACTTAGCAGGATTTGCCACTTGGCGAGCTTTCCAGTGGGCATGGGCATCTGGAAGATATACTTCAGCGGGTCTATCCTTGATATGAGATAAGTAGTTTAGGCACGAAAATAATGCCTCAATTTTTGAGCTACCCAAGTCAGAGCACAACAGGTGCGTTCCAATAAAGAATACCGGTCCTCGTACGGGGTGAACTTCTTACTAAGATAGTAGATGGCTTGCTCCTTTCTCCCCGTTTTATCATGTTGTCCCAGAACACAACCGAACGCTCCATCCAAAACCGCAAGATAAAGCAATAGAGGCTTTCCTGGTTCGGGCAGAACAAAGACTGGCGGCGTTGACAGGTATTCCTTGATTCCATCAAAGTCTTTCTGACAATCGCCAGTCCATTCAGTAGCAGTGTCTTTCTTCAACATTTTAAAGATGGGTTCACAAATGACTGTGGACTGAGCTATGAACCGGCTGATATATTTGAGCCTCCCCAGGAAACTCATTACATCCTTCTTGTTCTTTGGCGATGGCAATTCGTGAATGGATTTGACCTTTGATGGGTCAAATTCTATTCCTCGACGACTCACGATGATGCCTAGTAATTTTCCAGCAGGAACCCCGAATGCACACTTGGCGGGATTCAGTTTCAGATTGTACTTCCTCAATCTATTGAAGAACTTTCTCAGGTCTTCCATATGATCAGTGGCTTTCTTGGATTTTATGATTACATCATCCACATATACTTCAATCTCCTTGTGTATCATGTCATGAAAGATAGTAGTCATGGCTCTCATATAGGTGGCGCCAGCATTCTTCAACCCAAATGGCATCATTTTGTAACAATACATTCCCCACAGCGTGATGAAAGCCGTTTTCTCTACATCTTCCTCATCCATCCATATCTGATGATATTTGGCGAAACAATCAACAAAGGACTGCAACTCATGTTTGACGTAGTTGTCAATAAGAATGTGTATGTTTGGCAAGGGGAAGTCATCTTTGGGTCTAGCCTGGTTAAGATCCCGGTAGTCGACATAAACTTTAACTTTCCCATCTTTATTTGGTACTGGCATGATGTTGGCTAACCATGTCGGATACTCTACCACTCTGAGAACCTTAGCTTTGACTTGCTTAGTAACCTCTTCTTTGATTTTCAAACTCATGTCGGGTTTGAATTTCCTGAGCTTCTGTTTTACCAGCGGACAGGTGGATCTATTGGCAGTTTCTGAGCTACAATGGACATGCTGAGAATAGTCATGTCATCATACGACCAGGCGAATGTGTCCTCATAATCCTTTAAAAATTCCGTGTATTCTTCCTTTTCTGATGGCGACAGGTGAACACTGATGCGAGTTTCTTTGACATTTTCTGTATCTCCCAAATTTACGACCTCAGTTTCTTCCAGGTTCGACTTAGGTCTATTCTCAAAATTCTCAACCTCTCTGACGACCTATTCTGGTATATCATCCTCTTCTGAATATATATGCTTTTGTTGCATTGTTTCATTGCAAGTCACAATCGTTGGTTCATCATCAAAGTAAGCAATAGTAATGTTGTGTGAAAATAGAGTAAATGATACAGAAATTAATAAGAGTGAAATATATGATAAACAGAAATGCTTTGATTAAATTCATAATTATTTGGAACATTGGAGCTCTTTCCAAAATTAAAGACAATGCGGAAAGAAAATCAGCTAGTAAAAAATAAAATGAGATGCATGATGCTTTTGTTTAGCCTTGCTACCCCGAAGCCTTCTGGGCCCTGACGGTTCTAATTGACCAATTGTTGAGGCGGTCTCTTCGGTTCACCGCTTGTATGGAAGGGACTTCCTCCCCTTCCTTCTTGAAAAGAACACATCAGTCCATATTATCATCCTCCAGGAATGGATTCTTCATGGCTGCCAATGCTTCATCTTCCTCTGACCCACATATAGTATCTGCCGGTTGGAAGGTCCGCTCCAGGCAAGGTATTAGAAGCTCCAATGGATAGTAGGGAACGCGCCATGGTGGTGACAAGTTCTGGAATTCTTCCCAAGTATAACCGTACCCTAAGCCAAATGTAGTACCATCTTCTTTAGTTTGATGGGCTTAGTGATCCCTTTGAGGTTTTTGCCGATTCCCCTTCCAGGCTAGTACCCACACCAATCCAGGATACTTTCAGTCTTGTTATCCCACCACTTATCCTTGTCTACAGCATTGACCCTTTCAATGTGATGGTATGTTTCTCCGCATATTCTCCTTCTGCCTCCAATCATTGGGATTGTCTGGCGACTATATATTGGGTTACTACCATCGCCATGAATAATCACCTCCTTGTGATTCCATTCGAATTTTACTGCTTGATGCAAGGTCGATGCTACGGCTCCACCGGCATGGATCCAGGGCTGTCCTAACAGCATGTTGTAGGATACTGAGACGTCTATCACTTGAAAGTCGACGTCGAACCATGTTGGCCCCATTTGCAAGCATAGGTTGATTTCTCCAATAGTAGCCTTTTGGGAACCATCGAAGGCCTTGTCATTGATAGCCCCATCTTTGATCTCGTACAGGCTTTTTCCCAAGGTTCTGAGAGTTATCAGCGGACAGATGTTGAGGTTGTATCCTCCATCGATCATGACTCTAGTGATGAAATAATCCTCGTATTGCACGGTGATGTTCAGTTCCTTGTTATGGCTCAGTCCTTCCGGTGGCAGCTCATCTTCGTGGAAGGTGATTTTATGGCTTTCCAGCCCTTGTCCTACCATATTTGCCATTTCGCCTCCAATTATGTTGCTGGGCACATAAGATTTGCTCAGTATCTTCATCAAGGCATTTTTGTAAGCGTCAGAGCTCTGTAGAAGAGCTAGGATGGAGATTCGTGCTGGTGTTTTGTTCAATTTCTCAACGACCAAGTACTCCTTAGCTTGTATTTTCCACCAAAGATCGTCGGGCCCAGTTTCAATAGGCCGTCATATGCTTGCTTACTGGACTCAACTAAGTGTTCTGGGGTATAAATCCTCCTTTTTCTCGTCATTCCTTGCGCAGCAATTGTTTCTCCTGTCTTGGTCTTTCCTTTCCTCCTAGGTTCGGCAGTGTAATCCCAATGTATGGCATTTGAGTGGAATGGTGTTATGTCTGACATTGCCATAGGAATAGGTACCCTTGGTGGTAACACAACAACTTCAAAGGGTGCAGGTGCTTTTGGAACTCCAAATTGAACCTCAATTGGCCCGGGCGCCTTTGTAAAAGGTGGCGCTTCAAATTTGAGAGGTATAGACATATTTACTTCATCGTCCCTGGAGGGCTGATTCTGCACAACAATTGGGTTAAGTGTAACCGCTGGTTTCTTTGGTTCATCACCTTCAGCAATCAAACCTATCGACCTTTTAGGGTCCCAATAATGTTCAATCTCGATCATGTGAATGTCTCTACCTTTGTGGTCAGGAAGAGGGTTATTGCGAACATCAGGAGTAGGCTCCTTTGCTACGATGAACTTATTGTCGATCAAGGTTTGAATCTTGTCCTTCAATGAGCGGCACTTGTCAAGGGTGTGTCCCTTCATGCCGGAATGGTACGCACAAGTCTTATTATGGTTGACCTACTGGGAAGGATTCTCTGGAGTTATGGCTAGGATAGGGGTGACGTAACCAGCACTTTTAAGTCCTTCGTATAGCTAGTCAATTGGTTTAGCGATGGCTATGTATTTTCTGGGAGGTCAGAAGTTGAAATTTTGCCTAGGTCTAGGGAAATTTTGGCGGGTGGAAGGTGATTGGTAATGAGAGGGTTGAGCATTATAAGCTTGGTAGACAGGTGCTGGTTGAGAGTATCTGGGTGAGGTGGGTTGATATGTGAGAGGTGGAGATGATTGGTAGACGGGAGGTGGATTTGGATAGGAGGGTGCGAGTGCTTGGTAATTCGGGATAGGCTGATATGTAAGTGGAGGTAATAGGTAGGTATGGTATTTTAGTGGTCATTTGACTCCCTGTACGAACATTACAGCCCTCACTTCTTTCTTCTTGGACATGCCACTAGACTGTAAAGCGTAATTGGTGGCCTGTAATGCTTCAAGATTAGTAATCATACCATTCTTAATGCCTTCTTCAATTCTTTCTCCCAGTTTGATGATATAGGATAACTTCTGACCATCGATCAGCATCAAACTCTCGTAATATTGGGGATCCTCAGCCCGGATGGAGAATCTATTCATCTGTTCTTCTTCTAGGGCCAACCTGACCTTTGGAGCTTATGACCTCCAATGAGTAGCATACTCGCGGAATGTTTCAGTAGGTTTCTTCTTCAAATTCTATATGTAGAATACATCCGGTGCATTCTCTGTATTGAATCAGAATCTATCCATGAAATCCGAGGCTATGCCTACCTAGCTTGTCCATTTCTTGGGGTCCTGGCTAATGTACCAGGATAAAGTATCCCCCTTCAGACTTCTCATGAAGAGCTTTATACGGATCTTCTCATCCTTTCCGACTCCGACCAGCTTATTGGAATATGTCCTCAGGTGGACTCTGGGATCTCTTGTTCCAACAAACATTTCGAACTTGGGAGGTTTGTACCCCTCCGGAAGTTCAACATCTGGCTGAATACTGAGGTCTTCATAATTTAACCCCTCGATACCTTTGTTACCTTCCACGCCCTAAACTCGGCTGGTCAACTTCTTGAGTTCTGCTGCTAAGTTCCTAATAAGGGAGTCTTTGTCATCAGACTCAGGTGCATTTGAGATTGGTTGAGTATAATGGGGTACAATATCCACATAGATAGGAGCATTATGGAGATGGTCATTTGTGGTGTTCAACGGCTCAGGAATGAGTAGTGGAGTGTTGTTTGGAATATGGCATGTGTTGCAGTATTGGGTATGAGTGGGTTGTATCTATGGTTGTGGGGTGTTTTGTGGAGGTGCGGGATTATGGGTGTTGACATTAGGACAGGTTCGCCAAGTTCCGAACCTGCTCCGGTTCTTCTTGGAACTTTAATAAATTTTGCTGCTCAACTTTGGTAGCAGTTTCCTTAGCAACTGGAGTACCCTGAGGAACCTCAATTTCCTTTCTAGCGCTTGGATCTCCCATTCTACCTTTGTTCTTGTTCCGGAAAGGAGGAGTTAGAGGGCCCTTGGATCTTGTGGAGTATGATGATGATGCCAGAATGCACGAACTAACCTTTGGGCACGAGAATAATAAATAAATAATAAATAAATAAAAAATAAAAGAAAAACAAAAGGTAACAAGTTAGTGCAGGTTATGAGGAAAACATATTGCAGTATTTAAACACATTGTGCAAGAATATAAATTGCAACCTCACTTTGGTGCCTCGTTGTGCCCGAGGTAGGCCTAGCGACAAATAGTTTTGGAGAACTTATAACGCGAAATGCCTCATTTTATTGATTGAAATAAGACGAATCCAAAACGACTCTAAATAATAGAAAGTAAAATGTTACTATTGGCCATTGGCCTTATTACATTAAAATAAAGAATAAAAGGACTCCTAACTACTTGGTCCCAGAAGGACCTTCCCCAGATTTGGCATCTTCGTCTCCCTCGAACAGCTTTACCAACTCACGTAGTCCTAGTAGCAACTAAGCTCGGGCCAAATGTCTACCCGCATTTCCTTCAGCATTTTGACAGTCTTCAATCCTCTTGATGAACTTCCCTTCCAGCTCCACTAGACCCCACTCCAAATACCTTAGTCGCTTGTTGGCGCTGACAACCATATCTTTCCACTCCTTGATCAACTTCTTATGGGCTTCTTGTATTTCCCGGTGTTCACTTTCACACTCTCAAATTCTCTTGCGCAGTTGATTATACTTAACCCGTGCTTCAGCGTGTTCGTCGATAATTCTGTGACCTCGAATGAACCCGAGCTGACCCATGCCATTGTCTTCCAACCAACCCGAATAGTTCGGCACACAACCAGCGTGATACCTGTCTAGCTCAATAGATTTTTTCCCCAAAATGAGTTTGCAGTGCCACAAGTGCTGAGCTTGGAACCTGTGAGGGCTATCATCGTCCTGGAAATTAGCCCTGAAGTGACTCATTTTGTCGACCCTTGGTATGATTTGCTTTCTTCCGGCCTGCCTCATGGTTTGGAGAGGAACTTAAGGATAAGTTCCTCTCAAACCAATTAGTATGAGAAATGGTGCGTCTCAGGATAGAACAATGAATTCATCCGTGGGGAACCACTTGACCATCCATTGTACCTGGTCTTCTTTCAGATTTTCAAATAATTCTACCCATCCTCTGGCGTCCTCTAGCTGAGCGAACATTTTAGGCCTATAATTCATACACCCTGGCTGGTGGAAGGCGATGTGATCATCCCAGTCTCTGCGTAGGATCTCCTGTCGGTATTCCCCTTTCTAGAGGTTTTCCATGAGCCAGAGCTGAAGTAATAAGTTGCAACACTCAAAATGACTGCCCTTTTGCTGGTTGTTGTCCAAGGTGCGGTATATCTCAGCAATGATCATGGGCACTATGCTGAAAGTCTGCCCGCAAATTCCTTCCATTAAAGTCTTGGTTACCATGGTCAGTCTCGTATGGATCTTAGCCGTCTTCATAGGGAACACCATTATTCCTAAAAAGCAAAACATAAAAACGAAGACCCTTCTGTGGACATGCCCCAATGAGGTTATAGCGAACTCATTTGAATAGGTGTGGTATGACTTGCTATAGCCGTACCTCTCATACAGATAGTCAAATGAGATGTAAGAGTCTTTCAAACAGGTTAAATCTGGGTTCTTCTTCAGTCCCATCATCATAAGAAAACCCCTCCCTTTGCGGTTCTCTGGCACAATAAAACCTGGAGTCTCCCAAGGAATGCCAGCTAAACCTCTTATTTCTTCGAGCAAAGGAGTCATTTCCTTGTCCCCGAAGCGGAACACGTAGTTGTCACTATCCCAGGACAATGTCGTAGCCTCTATGATTCTATTGTCAGGCTGAATTTCTAGAAGAGAAGGCAAATTCCCTAAGTACTTGCGGACGAGCGTCTGATTACTGGAGTGAATGTCTTTCCATTAATTTAGTAGTCTTGGATGAATGTTGGTTACCATACCAAATCTGGGTACTTCGTGCCTCATTTTCTGCAAAATAAAGCGTTAGGCCCTCACCCCACCAGACTCAACTATTTAAACCAATAATTAGCATAGCAAGCATTTAGTTCTCCAAATAAATGCACAAAACATGGAGGTGTCCGTTTGGGTTTTAAGGAAACCCGGTGGACTTTGGACAAAGCTATCCTAATGAGTTATTATGTGGACAACATAACTGACTTGGCTAGGTTTGACCGTTATGCATGTACAGTTTAAATAGAGTAAGGTTTCTATTGGGCGGACAACTCAAGAGGGAAAGGCACGGAACCGTCGATTGCACCGTTGATCGCCTGGCTTTACCGTAAATACGCTTTTGCCAAATTTAAGGAGTGATAGTATTGGAAGAGCGCAACTACTCATTATAAACGTTGCTAGAGTATTTGTTTGGCACGAGTGGAATGTGATGTCGAAGATGCAGTTTACAAGAATGAAACAAATTGACATATATTTTCACGTTCATACAATAAATGTTTACAATAATTGCTCAAAAATTACAACGGTATTGATGGACAGTGGTAAATGAGAGTAATTAAAGAAAAATAAACAAAAGAAACTAGTCAGTTTTGAATAAAGGCATTAAATAAAAGCAATACAATAAAACAATAAAGTCACATATAACATGAAATGGTAAAAGCCTAAAGAGTTCCCCAGCAGAGTCGCCATGCTGTCGACGCCCCCTTTTTCCTCTCTAAAAGAGAGAAATCGGGTTTATAACATTTTGGAAAAGACAACTCTATTCCCGTTTGGGAAATGGTTTTTGGAATTAAAGAGTCACCACCTAATGATTATAGTGGATTAGGACACTTTCAGGAAGAATTTGAAATGAAGAACCAGAGTTCGGGTAAGGGCTAGAAATTATCTCGAGGGGAAGGTGTTAGGCACCCCTCAAGATCCACTAGTGTGGTTCCCGGCCATGTTACAATTTTGACTTTAAAGCAAGCAAACATACAAGAGAATTCCACATAAAGACTGCAAGTAGGTTTACATAAAGGTTACTGAACATGCTAAAATTCGAATACGTGAATTCTTAATTATTGGAAAGAATATCTGAATGCAGAAAATGGGATCAAGTAATGAATACCAATTATCAAACAAGGAAGTGAATGAGTAGAACACCGGCGACCAATCGTACACATAGTGTTATCGTGTGATCATCATCTCCATGTCTACCCTTTCCCACCCCGTTAAGGTATTTAAAGTGCGGAATAGTATCATTACTTATTGCATACTGTTACCCGTCCCAATCCTATCAGTTCCGGAGGCAACTGGACTACTAGTCCTAAAGGGAGAGGGGTTTGAGGCCTTTTAGGAGTTTTCAAAGGACAAAATACTAAAGCGTCAACCAAAACACATAATGCAAATAAAGGGGGAAGCAATAAGCAAGTAGGGCTCAAATAAGCCTCCTTAAATCAGATAAAGGCCATAGAGTTTAGCATGCCTTACACGTATTAGTTTGGTCTTAATTAAATAAAGCGACGAGCAGACTGGTTCAACAGATATTTTTAGACAGAAAGTCTACATTAGGCTCGCTCGAATGTAGTTGTCTAAAATCGATCTGATTGATCAATTAATCCTTTTATCTAAGTATTGGATAGAATTACTGATTTAAAACATAAAACTGATTATAAAGCAAAGCTACAGAGTAAAAGAAGTGAAAAGAGTTTCAGAAAACAAGTGCACTGTATTGAAAAGGTTTAACAGAAAAGAAATGAACTTCAGAAGACATGCAGGTTAATTGTGGAAAGGAATTACATGAGTTTCAAAAACAAAATGCAGATTTGTCTAGAAAAAATCCGTTACTTCAGTAAATGCTAATTTTCGAAAAGTGAATGATATTTTGAATGAGTGAAAATTGCTTAGGTTCGAAGTTCCTATAGGCATGCTCTCTATGCGTTAACTGATTTAGACCTTTTAAACAGGAGTATTGTAGACATGGTATTTATATGCAACCCTATTATTAGGCCTAGTTGTTTGCCTAATGATATTATTGTATGCAAAAGTGCAAATCCCTATAGGCATGGTATCTAAATGCTTAGTTGTTAAACCCAATTGTTTGCCTAGTGACATTATTATATGTAGAAATGCAAATCCCTATAGGCATGGTATCTAAATGCTTCATTGCATAAATTAAGTAGTGAATCCTACAGACATGTTTTCTATGCGTGAAGTTGCACAAATCATAAATAAATACCTATAGGCATGTTTTCTACCCTTAATGCATAAAAATAAACCCCCTCCCTCTTTTACTAAATCCCCTGAGTTTATACAAATTATTACAGCCCAAAAGAAATATAAACTGAAATTAAAAATACATAAGGAATCATCAACTATATCCGAACAACCTAATTCAGACTTAGTGTCTAATAATATGAGATTGAGCCACTTCCGAGATCCAGATTTCCAAGCCTTCTCTCATCTAGGGTGTTTCGGAGATCCAAGAGATTTTAGGAACCTCAGGTAGTGCTTACAACCTAAAATGCTAATCAGAAATAATTGTAGTGCAGTGTGGAAGGGCCAGCTCTCAGGTGTTCATGTTCACAGGGAGCTCAGGGGTCCCAAGGCAAGACTCACAAGACAGTGGCAAAACTTAAGTTCTAAGAATGAGTGCAAGTGCAATAAAGGGGAGTAAGGAATACCCAGGCAGGCTGGTGGTCATGCCCAGCCATAAAGTAGACTGGCATACCCCTGACCAAACCCGTTGGCCAAACATCAGAGAGTAAAGGCCTATTGAAGGTCAAGCTATGGCTTGGGCAGTAATTGGAGCACTGTCAGGCCAAAGCTTTAACTCAACACACATAGAAAGGGAATATGGATAGGAAACTGAAAAAACTTAGGGCCCAAAAGGGTTCAGTTCATATCCATGGACAAAAACTTCAAATATATTGCCATGTTTTTTAACCATAACTTAAAGCACATAAGGGGGGATATTGATGTGATTCATTACAAGAAGTGAGCAAGACATAAAAACATTATACAAAGATTAGACTGTTCAGAAATGAAACTAAAAATGACCATAAGAACTGGTAAATAAACATACATTGGAGTTGAGACTAGAAATAAACCAGGACATACCAGTATCAGAAAGTAAAGAGTGAGCAGGAATCTTGTAACAGGCCACGGCAAATAGCAAAAGTAACTTATGCGTGTGAGTGTGATTTCAAGAAAAAGAATAGAGCATATGTCGTGTGTAAAGTGCAGAAGGGCAGCCGCTTTTATAGTGTAAAAGAACAAGCAAGAAAGTTAAGAAGACCTTTTAAAAATCAGTCTCAAATATTCTCCCTTAAGTTAGGGGATTCAATTTCAAACGGGAGGATGAAAATAAGGAAAGGAAATTTGAGTAAAATCTGTCATAGTAGCATAAGAAAGGGAAAATACATGAAGTTTATTTAAGAAAAGAACTCAACGGTACTTGGTTTGTAAGAAAAAAGAAAGGGAATCAATCAGACAACTAATAAAATCAAGGTAAAGAGGTCTGATTTGAATGAACCCAGTCAGGAATAGGTAGAGGAGGGCTCAAACAGAGAAATAATATGTAGCAATCAGTCGAGACCCTATCAAAGGAGTCTAATATCAGTCAAGTAATTATCAAAACCCTTTTGAAAGAGGATTTTTTTCATATATAAAGCAAACAAATCAAACAGAAAGTCTAACATTGCAAGGTATAGGCTCATAAAACAAAAGAATACGAGTTCAGACATTGATTCGTAATGCGTCTGAGGGTCAATGGTCCCAAAATGAAACCCTAATCTAGTTTATCAAAGAAAACCCCCAAATTCTAGGGTTTCAAATTGAATCAAACACAGAAACGAGAAGGCAAGTGAATAGACTCAAGAAGTCTCATAAGAAACAAACAGAACATGATAGCAGGTTTGAAACAATCAGAGAAGGGAAATCGATTTGAGAGAATAGAGGGACACGTTTTGGAAACTCGAAACTTAGACAAGTCTAGAATAGACGAAACATGCTTAACACAAACAGAGTTCAGAAAAGAAAAAGTCAAGAAATTCAGTAGTAACACACATGATAGAAGAGAGAGGAAAATTTAAAACAGATTAATCATGTGAGCACACATATAAAAGAAAAGAAGGATAATACATGAATAATAGAGAAGGAAAGCATGCGTGCGTAATACAAACAAACATCTAAAAGAAAAGAACAACAAGAATCAAAAGATTTTCAGAAACCCTAATGTAAAATCAAATTATTTTTGAAAGAAAAATTCTGCAAAAACACTTAAAAAGTCCATAAAACACCGATATGGCATAGATCTAAGAAAACAAACAGAGAAGAACCTCGAATGACTTAGGGTTTCTGAGAAACCCTAGAAACGAGAAGTTCTTGGAAGAACAAGTCAGATACTAAGTCGAAGAGGTCAGGAATCAAGCCTCTAAAGCATGAATACGCCGAAGCATGGCCGGAGAGGCCATAGAACTACTGAGCTGCGAAGGTCTAAAGAGAGAACCATCAAAGTCAGCCTTCAAAACCTCGAACACCCAAGGTCTAATGGTGGAGGGGGGGTGTGTACAGGCCGTCCATGGCCTGAGAAGCCATGAATTCTGGTGAGAATCGAAGGGATTAGACTTAGTTTGGGTGGTGACGGCTAGGGTTTGCAGAGAGAATGGGAGAGGAAGGGGATTCAAGGGCGGCTATCAAATGAGAATGAAGGGATTAGGGTTTTGTTGGTAGGTTAAAAAAGGTAAGGAATGATCTTTTTGATCAACGGCCTGGATTGGAAGAAAGGTCGGGCGGGTTTTTCAATTGGGTTGGGGGCCGAGTTAGACAAAACTGGGCTGGTGTAATTGGGGTAGAATTGGGTCAAAATTAAGGGCCAAAACTGAAAGGAGAAAGGGCTATAATTGAAATAAAAATGGGCTAAGTGTTAAATATCCAATTTTCCCCTTTTTATTTTATAAAAATAGTAATAATTATCTTAAGAGTAAATTAAAAATACTGAGCAAATGAATACTATATAAATATTAATTAAAAAAATGCTAGAAATAATTTTGTAATTATAAATCACCTTAATTACATTTTGGTGTAAATATGAGAATAAAATAAGCTATTCCCCTAAAATGATAATTTTGGAAAATAATTACTGGATTTTGTTGTATTAAAATAGGCAATCAATTGGTTTAAAAATTAAATAAAATGCCAAAACATTTGAATGTGCTTATATATACACATATATGCTATTCTGGAAATATTTTGGGCATAAAACCTAAGGGGAAAATTGGGTATCAACAGGATCATCTTGGATAATGGGATTTAGTTTTATATTTTCAAGAACCTCCTGGATAAAAGGATTTAGTTTTAAGTTTTAAACACCCTCTTGGATAATGTGATTTAGTAGTAAGATTTTAGAACCCTCCTGGATAATGGGATTTAATCTTAAGTTTTCATGACCCTCATGGATAATGGGATTTTGTTTCATTTAGGACCCTCCTACATAATAGTATTTTCTTTTAATCTTACAGGACCCTCCTGGATAATGGGATTTAGTTTGAGGTTTTCAGAACCCTCCTGGAAAATGGAATTTAATTTTAAATTTTTAGCACCATCCTGGATAATGGGATTTACTTTTAAGTTTTCAGGGCCCTCTTGGATAATGGCATTTAATTTTAAGTTTTCTGGACCCTCTTGGATAATGGGATTTAGTTTTAAGTTTTAAGCACCCTCTTGGATGATGGGATTTAGTATTAAAATTTCAGGACTGATCTGGATAATGGGATTTAGTCTTAAGTTTTCATGACCCCCCTGGATAATGGGATTCAGTTTCATGCAGGACCTCCCTAGATAATATGATTTTGTTTTAAGCTTTCAGGACCCTCCTGGATAATAAGATTTAGTTTGAGTATTTCAGAACCCTCCTGGATAATGGAATTTACTTTTAAATTTTTAGCACAATCCTGGATAATGGGATTTAGTTCTAAGCTTTCAGGACCCTCCTGGATAATGGGATTTAGTTTTATGTTTTCAGGACCCTCCTGGATATTAGGTTTCAGTTTTGAGGTTTCAAAACCGTCCTGGATAATGAGATTTCGTTTTATGTTTTCAGGACGCTCATTATAATGGGATTTAGTTTTATGGTTTCAAGACCCTCCTGGATGATGGGATTTAGTTTTAAGTTTTTAGGACACTCCTGGATAATGAGATTTAGTTTTAGATATCCAGGACCCTTCTGGATAATGGGATTTAGTTTTAAGCTTTCAGGACCCTCCTAGATCAAAGGATTTAGTTTTTTATTTTCAGGATCCTCCTAGATAATGGATTTAATTTCATTCGTGACCCCCCCCCTCCCCGAGATGATGGGATTTAGTTTTTTAAGCTTTTAGGACCCTCTTGGTTAATGAGATTCAGTTTTATGTTTTAAGGATCCTCCTGGATAATGGGATTTTATTTTAATTTTCCAGGACCCTCCTGGATAATGGGATTTAGTTTTATTCTTCCGGGACCCTCCTGGATAATGGGATTTAGTTTTAAGGTTTCAGGACCCTCCTGGATAATGGGATTTACTTTTATATTTTCAGGACTGTCACGACCCAAATTCTCGAACCTGGTCATGATGGCGCCTCTCGTGAAGACAAGGCCAGCCAACTAATCCAAATCGCCTTTTTAACAATTCTTAAACATATCGAATAGAAAATACAGCTTAAGTGACGTTGATTAACAATTTATATATACAACACAACTCAGCCCGATCGGGGTGTCACAAGTCACGAGCATCTAAGATGTAGGAACACAACTACAGAGTCAGCTATATATATATGAAACGAAATCTGTAGTTCAAGATGAAGTTCGGTGCCGCGAATGCTGGCGGTCACCTTGCTCAGCTACAATAGTATTACCTTCAATCTGCTAACAACCTGCTACCGGGTGGCCAATACCTGCAACTGCATGCGAGGTGCAAGGAGTAGAGTGAGTACTTCCAACTCAGTGATAATAATAGTAAATAATACTGAGAGGCAAGAAATCACGTAAAAGCACTACATCATGCTATAAAGTATGATACAACTCTTATGAGAATCAGTAGTTCCATGAAAATCCTTTATAAAAATATCTGAAATATAATGCTATCTCAAGCAGAAATAATCAATTATACCATAAAAACCATAAGGTATCGGTTCATTCTCTTTTTAAAATAGTGGAAACAACAATTTAAACAATTTAGGAACAATCAAAAGTTTGCCCCTCGGGCTCAATATCAAACTCTCAGTATAGTATCAGCCACACGGGCTCACTCCCAACTCACCATCACACAACATCAGCCCCTCGAGCTCACTCTCAAGTCACCAGACACACAACATCAGCCCCTCGGGCTCACTCCCAACTCACCAGACACACAACATCAGCCCCTCGGGCTCACTCCCAACTCACCAGACACACAACATCAGCCCCTCGGGCTCACTCCCAACTCACCAGACACAGACAATGGCCTCTCGGGACCACTCCCAACTCACCTGGGTACCCTGCGCTCACTGGGGGTATGTACATACTCCGGAGGGGCTCCTTCAGCCCAAGCGCAATATCAATAGGCCTGAAAACCTTCACACATCACACACGAGGCCTGAATGCCTCCTCACATAACACTCGAGGCCTGAAAGCCTCCTCACATCACTCAACATATCCTCACAGATGGCCCTCGGCCTCAATCAGTCCAGAAAATAGTCATAAGCCTCTTGGGCTTCAGTAAAACAATAATGCTCAGCTCATTGACATTTTAAATATCATTTAAATCTCGAGTTGAGTATAAACGTAGCTGAGTTCACAAAATAATATAATTCAATTGGACTGAATTCAATAATATTTCAATTCGTGAGGAAAAATAGTGATGTAAATTCACAAAAGATTTCAGATAATTGGCACAAGGCCCAAGTTTGGCAATAAGCCCAAGTCATGATAAAAATCAATAATTCTTATCAAATACGCAGAAAAATCAACAACCGGGACGGACCAAGTCACAATCCCCAATGGTGCTCTACCCCACGCTCATACCTGGCGTGCAAGTTACCACAATATAGCACTATGATATGCAAGTTCGGGGTTTCAAACCCTCAGGACATCATTTACAAGTATTACCTACCTCGAACCAGCAAAATCTCCAGCCCGCGACGCCTTTTCCCCTCAAACCGGACTCTACGCACGTCAAATCTAACCAAAGTCAGTCCAAATATATCACAATATGCTAATGGGACATAACCTAATCGAAAGAACTCAAAAAATACTAAAAATCACGAAATTGGCAAAACCCGAGCCTCGGGCCCACTTCTCGAAAAATTACGAAATTTACATTTCCGGACTCCTCGTCTCGCCATGAGTGCGTACATACAAAGAACTCCCAATTCGGACCACAAATGTCCCCTCAAATCCTAAATTTAAGATTTTTGCTCCAATCCCTTATTTTTTGATTTTTAGCCATAATCTCATGAATTTTCAGTGTTAAATCCTTGTTTTTACACCATAACAACATTATTCAAGGCTATAAGCTCATACCTGATGGAATCCCCTTCGAATCCTCTCCAAATCACCAAAAATCGCCTCTTTCCCGAAGTGTAAAATGTTTTCTAACTTCTGAAATTCGCTAACACTGACTCCCTTAAGCCTTCTGTGCTTTTCGCTTCTGCGGTCCCGCTACCGCTTCTGCGGCCTTTAGACCGCTTTTGCGGCCTTTAGACCGCTTTTGCGGCCTTTAGACTGCTTCTGTGGTTTCACTTAATCCACACGACCGCTTCTGTGGTCTTAAACCGCTTTTCCGGAAGCCGCTTCTGCGGTTACCTCGACCTCTTATGCGGTCTCAACTTAAGAACCCAGGACCGCTTATGCGGCCAAACACCGCTTCTGCGGTGTTCGCTCCTGCGGAATTCTTCCTCTTTTCGCGGAAACTCCAGCCCTTCATCCGGACCGCTTTTACGATCAATCCTCCGCATATGCGGAACCGCTCCTGCAGTCGTTTTTCCGCAGATGCGGAAATACCAGAAGCTTCAAATGACAGACCTGCTACAACTTCAAAAATTCCCGTTTAACCTTCCGAAATAACCCCGAGGCCCCCGGGACCTCAACCAAAACCACCAACCTACTCGAAAACACGATACGAACTTGTTCCAATCATAAAAACACATCCTTAAACACGAAAATCATCAAATCATGACGGATTCAAGCCTAAGTTTCAACTATACTTCCGAAACCAACATTCAATCAAAAACCCGACCAAACGATGTCCGAATGACCTGAAAATTTGCAAACACATCCAAAATCACCTAACGAAGCTATTGCAACTCTCGGAATTCCATTCCAACTCCCGGATCAAAATATCACCTATCAACCGGAATTCGCCAAATTTCCAACTTTGCCAATATAGGCTAACTTCTTCACCGGACCTCCAAAATTACTTCCGATTGCGCTCCTAAGCCTTAAATCATCTTCTGGAGCTCACCAACCATCAAAATTCAATTCCGAGCCCTCTAACTAATAAGTCAACATTCGGTTGACTTTTCCAACTTAAGTCTTCTTAAAAGAGACTAAGTGTCTCATTTCCAACCAATCTCTATCCGAATTACTTCAATTTCACCAAACACATGTATTGAAACATATAAAGGCATAAAACGGGGAAAAAGGGGCGGAAATACCTAATATGACGGGTCGGGTCGGGTCGGGTCGGGTCTTCACAAGGACCCTTCTAGATAATGGTATTCTGTTTTAACCTTTTAGGACCTACTTAATAATAGGATTTAGTTTTAACCTTTCAAGACCCTCCTGAAAATGGGATTTAGTTTCATGTTTTCAGGACCCTCATGATAATGGCATTTAGTTTTATGTTTTCAAGATCCTCCTGGATAATGGGATTTCATTTTATGTTTTCTGGACCCTCTTGTATAATGGGATTTAGTTTTATATTTTCAGGATCCTCCTGGATAATGGGAATTAGTTTAAGGTTTTCAGGACCCTCGTGGATAATGGTATTAAGATTTATGTTTTCAGGACCCTCTTGGATTATGGGATTTAGTTTTAAGTATTCAAGGTCCTCCTGGATAATGTAATTTAGTTTTAAGCTTTTAGGACCCTTTTGAATAATGGGATTTAGTTTTATGTTTTCAGGACCATCCTTTATAATGGAATTTAGTTTTATTCTTTCAGGACCCTCCTAGATAATGGAATTTAGTTTTAAGTTTTCCGGACCCTCCTAGATAATGGGATTTAGTTTTAAGGTTTCAGGACCATCCTGGATAATGGGATGTACTTTTCTATTTTCAGGACCCTCCTAGATAATGGCATTTTGTTTTAAACTTTTAGGAACTCCAAGACAATAGGATTTAGTTTTAAGCTTTTAGGACCCTCCTCAATAATGGGATTTAGTTTTAAGGTTTCAGGACCCTCCTGGATAATGGCATTTTGTTTTAAACTTTTACGAACTCCTAGATAATAGGATTTAGTTTTAAGTTTTCCGGACCCTCCTGGATAATGGATTTAGTTTTAAGGTTTCAGGACCATCCTGGATAATGGGATGTAGTTTTATATTTTCAGGACCCACCTGGATAATGGCATTTTGTTTTAAACTTTTAGGAACTCCTAGATAAGAGGATTTAGTTTTAAGTTTTCAGGACCCTCCTGGATATTGGGATTTAGATTCAAGTTTTCAAGACCCTCCTGGATAACGGGATTTAGATTTAAGTTTTCAGGACCTTCCTGGATAATGAGATTTAGTTTTAAGTTTTTAGGACTCTCCAAGATAATGAGATTTAGTTTTAGGTATTCAGGACCCTCTTGGATAATAGGATTTAGTTAAATCTTTTAGGACCCTCTTGGATAATGTGATTTATATTTAAGTTTTCAGAACCCTCTTGGATAATGGGATTTAATTTTAAGTATTCAATACCCTCCTGGATAATGGGATTCAGTTTTAAGCTTTTATGACCCTCCTGGATAATGGGATTTAGTTTTATGTTTCAGGACCCTCCTTGATAATGGAATTTAGTTTTATGCTTTCAGGACCCTCTTGGATAATGGGATTTAGTTTTAAGTTTTTAAGACCCTCCTGGATAATGAGATTTAGTTTTAAGGTTTATGACCATCCTGGATAATGGGATTTACTTTTATATTTTCTGGACCCTCCTAAATAATGGGATTTTTTTTAAACATTTAGGAACTCCTGGATAATATGATTTAGTTTTAAGCTTTCAAGACCCTCCTGGATAATGAGATTTAGTTTCAAGTTTTCAAGATCCTCCTGGATAATGGGATTTAGTATTAAGCTTTCATGACCCTCTTGGATAATGCGATTTGTTTTTAAGTTTTCAGAACCCTCCTGGACAATGGGATTTAGTTTTAAGTTTTCAGGACCCTCCTAGATAATGAGATTTAGCTTTAAGCTTTCAGGACCCTCCTAGATAATGGGATTTAGTTTTATATTTTAGGACCCTCCTGGATAATGGGATTTAGTTTCATTCATGACCCTCCTAGATAATGGGATTTAGTTTTAAGCTTTCACGACCCTCCTTGATAATGGGATTTAGATTTAAGTTTTCATAACCCTCCTGGATAATGGGATTTAGTTTCATTCATGACCCTCCTAGATAATGGGATTTAGTTTTAAGCTTTCACGACCCTCCTTGATAATGGGATTTAGATTTAAGTTTTCATAACCCTCCTGGATAATGGGATTTAGTTTCAAGTTTTCAGGACCCTCATGGATAATGGGATTTAGATTTAAATTTTCAGGACCCTCCTAGATAATGGGATTTAGTTTTATGTTTTAAGGATCCTCCTGGATAATGGGATTTCGTTTTATGTTTTCTGGACCCTCTAGGACAATGGGATTTAGTTTTATGTTTTTAGGACCCTCCTGGATAATGAGATTTAGATTTAAGTTTTCAAGACCCTCTTGGATAATGAGATTTAGTTTTTTGTTTTTATGACACTCCTGAATAAAAAGATTTAGTTTTAGGTATTCAGGACCCTCTTGGATAATGGGATTTAGTTTAATCTTTCAAGAGCCTCATGGATAATGGGATTTAGTTTAAGGTTTTCAGGACCCTCCAGGATAATGAGATTAAGATTTATGTTTTCAGCACCCTCTTGGATAATGGGATTTAGTTTTAAGTATTCAAGGCCCTCCTGGATAATGTAATTTAGTTTTAAGCTTTTAGGACCCTTCTGAATAATGGGATTTAGTTTTATGTTTTCAGGACCCTCCTTTATAATGGAGTTTAGTTTTATTCTTTCAGGACCCTCCTAGATAATGGGATTTGGTTTTAAGTTTTCTGGACTCTCTTGGATAATGGGATTTAGTTATAAGGTTTCAGGACCATCCTGGATAATGGCATGTACTTTTATATTTTCAGGACCCTCCTGGATAATGGCATTTTGTTTTAAACATTTCGGAACTCCTAGATTATAGGATTTTGTTTTAAGCTTTCAGGACCCTCCTGGATAATGGGATTTAATTTCAAGTTTTCCATACCATCCTGGATAATGGGATTTAGAACCTTCCTAGATAATGAGATTTAGTTTTAAGTTTTCAGGATCCTCCTGGATAATGGGATTTAGTTTAATTCAGGACCCCCTAGATAATGGGATTTATTATTAAGCTTTCATTACCCTCATGGATAATGGGATTTAGTTTTAAGTTTACAGAACCCTCCTGAATAATGGTATTTAGTTTTAAGTTTTCAGGAACCTCCTAGGTAATGAGATTTATCTTTAAGCTTTAACGACCCTCCTGGATAATGGAATTTAGTCTTATGTTTTAGGACCCGCATGGATAATTCGATTTAGTTTCATTCATAGCCCCCCTAAATAATAGGATTTAGTTTTAAGCTTTCACGACCCTCCTGGATAATGAGATTTAGATTTAACTTTTCAGGAACCTCATGGATAATGGGATTTAGAAATAATTTTTCAAGACCCTCCTGTATAATGGGATTTAGTTTTAAGTTTTCCGGATCCTCCTGGATAATGGGATTTCGTTTTATGTTTTCTGGACCCTCCAGGATAATGTGATTTAGTTTTATGTTTTCAGGACCCTCTCGGATAATGGGATTTAGTTTCATTCAGGACCCCCCTAGATATTGGGATTTAGTTTTAAGCTTTCATGACCCTATTGTATAATGGGATTTAGTTTAAAGTTTTCAGAACCCTCCTGTATAATATGATTTAGTTTTAAGTTTCCAGGACCCTCCTGGATAATGGAATTTAGTTTTAAGCTTTAAGGACCCTCCTGGATAATGGGATTTAGTTTTATGTTTTAGGACCCTCCAGTAAAATGGGATTTAGATTCATTCATGACCCTCCCCCCCCCATAGATAATGGGACTTAGTTTTAAGCATTCAGGACCCCCCTCGATAATAGGATTTAGTTTTAAGTTTTCAGAACCCTCTTGGATAATGGGATTTAGTTTTAAGTTTACCGGACCCTCCTGGATAATGGGATTTAGTTTTAAGCTTTCAGGACCCTCCTGGATAATGGGATTTAGTTTAAGGTTTTGGAGACCCTCCTGGATAATGTGATTTAGATTTAATTTTTCCGGACCCTCTTGGATAATGGGATTTAGTTTTAAGTATTCAGGACCCTCCTGGATAATGGGATTTAGTTTTAAGATTTTTGGCCCCTCTTGGATAAAGGAATTTAGTTTTATGTTTTTAGGACCCTAGTTGATAATGGAATTTAGTTTAATGCTTTCAGGACCCTCCTGGATAATGGGATTTAGTTTTAAGTTTTCAGGATCCTCCTGGATAATGGGATTTCATTTTATGTTTTCTGGACCCTCTTGTATAATGGGATTTATTTTTATGTTTTCAGGACCCTCCTGGATAATGGGATTATGTTTCATTTAGGGCCCACCTAGATAATGGGATTTAGTTTTAGGCTTTCACGACCCTCATGGATAATGGGATTTTGTTTTATGTTTTATGAACCTCCCGGATGATGGGATTTAGTTTCATTCATGACCCTCCTAGATAATGGGATTTAGTTTAAGGCTTTCAGGACCCTCCTGGATAATGGCATTTAGTTTTAATCTTTTAGGACCTCTTGGATAATGGGATTTAGATTTAAGTTTTCAGGACCCTCCTGGATAATGGGATTTAGTTTTCAGTTTTCAGGACCCTCCTGGATAATGGGATTTAGCTTTAAGATTTAGGACCCTCCTGGATAATTGGATTTAGTTTTATGTTTTAGGAACCTCCCGGATGATGGGATTTAGTTTCATTCATGACCCCCCCTAGATAATGGGATTTAGTTTTAATCTTTCAGGACCCTCCTGGATAATGGGATTTAGTGTTAAGTTTTCAGGACCCTCCTGGATAATGGGATTTAGTTTTAGGTATTCAGGACCCTCCTGGATAATGGGATTTAGTTTTATGTTTTCAGGATCCTGCTGGATAATGGGATGTACATTTATATTTTCAGGACCCTCGTGGATAATGGCATTTTGTTTTAAAATTTTAGGAACTCCTAGATAATAGGATTTCGTTGTAAGCTTTCAAGACCCTCCTGGATAATGGGATTTAATTTCAAATTTTCCATACTATCCTGGATAATGGGATTTAGAACCCTCCTAGATAATGAGATTTAGTTTTAAGTTTTCAGGATCCTCATGGATAATGGAATTTAGTTTAATTCAGGACCCCCTAGATAATGGGATTTATTATTAAGCTTTCATGACCCTCATGGATAATGGGATTTAGTTTTAAGTTTCAGAACCTTCCTCGATAATGGTATTTAGTTTTAAGTTTTCAGGAACCTCCTAGGAATGAGATTTATCTTTAAGCTTTAAGGACCCTCCTGGATAATGGAATTTAGTTTTATGTTTTAGGACCCTCATGGATAATGGGATTTAGTTTCATTCATGACCCCCCTAAATAATAAGATTTAGTTTTATGCTTTCACGACCCTCCTAGATAATGAGATTTAAATTAAACTTTTCATAACCCTCTTGGATAATGGGATTTAGTTTCAAGTTTTCAGGACCCTCATGGATAATGGGATTTCGAAATAATTTTTCAGGGCCCTCCTATATAATGGGATTTAGTTTTAAGTTTTCCGGATCCTCCTGGATAATGGGATTTCGTTTTATGTTTTCTGGACCCTCCAGGATAATGGGATTAAGTTTTATGTTTTCAGGACCCTCTTAGATAATGGGATTTAGTTTTATTCAGGATCCCCTAGATATTGGGATTTAGTTTTAAGCTTTCATGACCATATTGTATAATGGGATTTAGTTTAAAGTTTCCAGAACCCTCCTGTATAATGGGATTTAGTTTTAAGTTTCCAGGACCCTCCTGGATAATGGGATTTCATTTTATGTTTTCTGGACCCTCTTGTATAATGGGATTTATTTTTATGTTTTCAGGACCCTCCTGGATAATGGGATTAAGTTTCATTTAGGACCCACCTAGATAATGGGATTTAGTTTTAGGCTTTCACGACCCTCATGGATAATTGGATTTAGTTTTATGTTTTATGAACCTCCCGGATGATGGGATTTAGTTTCATTCATGACCCCCTAGATAATGGGATTTAGTTTTAAGCTTTCAGGACCCTCCTGGATAATGGCATTTAGTTTTAAGCTTTTAGGACCCTCTTGGATAATGGGATTTAGATTTAAGTTTTCAGGACCCTCCTGGATAATGGGATTTAGTTTTAATCTTTTAGGACCCTCCTGGATAATTGGATTTAGTTTTATGTTTTAGGAACCTCCCGGATGATGGGATTTAGTTTCATTCATGACCCCCCCAGATAATGGGATTTAGTTTTAATCTTTTAGGACCCTCCTGGATAATGGGATTTAGTTTTAAGTTTTCAGGACCCTCCTGGATAATGGGATTTAGTTTTAGGTATTCAGGACCCTCCTGGATAATGGGATTTAGTTTTATGTTTTCAGGACCTTGCTGGATAATGGGATGTACATTTATATTTTCAGGACCCTCAAGGATAATGGCATTTTATTTTAAACTTTTAGGAACTCCTAGATAATAGGATTTCGTTTTAAGCTTTCAGGACCCTCCTGGATAATGGGATTTAATTTCAAGTTTTCCATACTATCCTGGATAATGGGATTTAGAACCCTCCGAGATAATGAGATTTAGTTTTAAGTTTTCAGGATCCTCATGGATAATGGAATTTAGTTTAATTCAGGACCCCCTAGATAATGGGATTTATTATTAAGCTTTCATGACCCTCATGGATAATGGGATTTAGTTTTAAGTTTTCAGAACCTTCCTGGATAATGGTATTTAGATTTAAGTTTTCAGGAACCTTCTAGGTAATGAGATTTATCTTTAAGCTTTAAGGACCCTCCTGGATAATGGAATTTAGTTTTATGCTTTAGGACCCTCATGGATAATGGGATTTAGTTTCATTCATGACCCCCCTAAATAATAGGATTTAGTTTTATGCTTTCATGACCCTCCTGGATAATGAGATTTAGATTAAACTTTTCATAACCCTCTTGGATAATGGGATTTAGTTTCAAGTTTTCAGGACCCTCATGGATAATGGGATTTATAAATAATTTTTTAGGACCCTCCTATATAATGGGATTTAGTTTTAAGTTTTCCGGATCCTCCTGGATAATGGGATTTCGTTTTATGTTTTCTGGACCCTCCAGGATAATGGGATTAAGTTTTATGTTTTCAGGACCCTCTCAGATAATGGGATTTAGTTTTATTCAGGATCCCCTAGATATTGGGATTTAGTTTTAAGCTTTCATGACCATATTGTATAATGGGATTTAGTTTTAAGCATTCAGGACCCTCCAGGATAATAGGATTTAGTTTTAAGTTTTCAGAACCCTCCTGGATAATGGGATTTAGTTTTAAGTTTATCGGACCCACCTGGATAATGGGATTTAGTTTTAAGCTTTCAGGACCCTCCTAGATAATGGGATTTAGTTTAAGGTTTTGAAGACCCTCCTAGATAATGCGATTTAGATTTAATTTTTCAGTACCCTCTTGGATAATGGGATTTAGTTTTAAGTATTCTGGACCCTCCTGGATAATGGGATTTAGTTTTAAGCTTTTTGGCCCCTCTTGGATAAAGGAATTTAGTTTTATGTTTTTAGGACCCTACTTGATAATGGAATTTAGTTTTATGCTTTCAGGACCCTCCTGGATAATGGGATTTAGTTTTAAGTTTTCAGGATCCTCCTGGATAATGGGATTTCATTTTATGTTTTCTGGACCCTCTTGTATAATGGGATTTAGTTTTATGTTTTCAGGACCCTCCGGGATAATGGGATTAAGTTTCATTTTGGACCCACCTAGATTATGGGTTTTAATTTTAAGCTTTCACGACCCTCGTGGATAATGGAATTTAGTTTTATGTTTTAGGAACCTCCCGAATGATGGGATTTAGTTTCATTCATGACCCCCCTAGATAATGGGATTTAGTTTTAATCTTTCAGGACCCTCCTGGATAATGGGATTTAGTTTTAAGCTTTTAGGACCATCCTGGATAATGGGATTTAGATTTAAGTTTTCAGGATCCTCCTGGATAATGGGATTTAGTTTTCAGTTTTCAGGACCCTACTGGATAATGGGATTTAGTTTTAAGCTTTTAGGACCCTCCTGGATAATTGGATTTAGTTTTATGTTTTAGGAACCTCCCGGATGATGGGATTTAGTTTCATTCATGACCCCCCTAGTGTCACGACCCAAATTCCATACCCGGTCGTAATGGCGCCTCTCGTGAAGACAAGGCCAGCCAACAATCACAAATCCTATTATTAAATAGCTAATAAACATAATGAATAGGAAATACATCTTAGTGGCGTTTAATTATCAATTCCATCCCAATACAACCCGACCGGGGTGTCACAAGTCACAAGCATCTAATGAGTAGGAACACTACTACTAGACCAAACAAAGTACATGTATACAAGATGAAACTGAAATTCAAAAGTGGAATGCGGTGCCGCAAACGCTGGCGGTCACCTTGCTCAACTACCACAATATGGCCTTCAGTCCTTCTAATAACCCGCTACCGAGTTGACAATACCTGCATCTGCACGCATAGTGCATGGAGTAAAGTGAGTACTTCCAACTTAGTGGTAATAAAAGTGAATAACAATTGAAAGTAAAAAAAATCCCAAAAAGGCACAAATAATGCTATCTTAAGCAGTAAACCAAATAGACAGTAGAATCCATGAAATTATAGCAAAACATTCTCTTTAAATAAATCGATTGAACAAGAATACACAAATAAGGTCAGCCATTGTTACCTGACCAAAGTGTTCCAGTGTCATTGTAACCACTAGTCAGTCATTGTTACCTTACTGGTCAGCCACTGTTACCTGACCAAAGTGTTTCAGTGTCATTGTTACCACTAGTCAATCATTGTTACCTGACTGGTCAGTCATTGTTGCCTGACCAAAACACATACAACAGTGTCATTGTTACCACTGTTCATATCAAAGGGGTACCCCGCGCTCACTGTGGGTATGCAGACTCCGGAAGGGCTCCTTCAGCCCAAGCGCTATCAATAAGGCCTAAAAGCCTGAATAATATCAATACAAGGCCTGAAAGCCTGCTCTCAATACACTCGAGGCCTGAAAGCCTCCTCACAATACAGTCGAGGCCTTAAAGCCTCCTCACATCACTCATCATGCCCTCACATATGGCCCTCGGCTCCAATCAGTCCAAAAATAGTCAAAAAAACCCCTCGGGCATCAGTAAAACAGAGATACTCAGCTCAAATGATAGTTCAAATATCAGTTAAAACTTGAGGTTTGAGTAAAATATAGCTGAGTTCATAAAACAGTGTAAATCACACGGACTGAGTTCAAATAGTATTTCAAACAGTGAGGGAAAATAGTGATGATAATTCATAAAGAGTTCAAACAATCGGNGCGCTCAGGTCCAGCGTGCAAGTCACATCAACACAGCACTAAGATGTGCAAATCCGGGGTTTTAAACCCTCAGAATATCATTCACAAGTATTACTCACCTTGAAACGGTGAGATTCCTCGCTCGCGACGCCTTTTCCCCTCAAATTGGCCTCCACGCACGTCGAAACTAGCCAAAAACATAGCGAATACATCATAATATACAAATGGGATAATACCCAATCTAAAATAATTGGATTATAGCAAAAACCTCGAAACTAGCAAAACCCGAGCCCCAGGCCCGCTTCTCGAAAAATTATGAAACTTACATT
>MU707942.1:4546-16246 GCA_026770625.1 Nicotiana glauca
AATATTTTATCCATGTATTACTAATACATGTATTAGTTATTCCATCTTCTACCCTGCATAAAATAACACACACATTGAGTCATAACTTATACATGTATTATTTATGCATAATTAAAAATTATCAACCAAATATGGTATTAGTTATGCAGAATTTTATACAACATAACTAATGTCTACCAAATATGGTATAAGTTATGCTATCCCTTATACATGCATAACCCTTCTTCTAACCAGCTACCAAACGACCCCTAAGTGGGTAAAAAGGTGAGCGCCATTAAAAGTTAATGTGTGTTGACATGAGAATAATATCGTGTGGTGATGTGAAAATCAGACCTTTTGAAAAAGGATCGGAGTGTAAGAAATTTGGTCTTAAAGTTTAAAAGAAAAAAAAAATATGGAGGAAAGGAATAATCTCAGTTGAGATGGTATTGTCTTACATATTTCGAATGCGGTAATGTGGGATCAACCGCGAGTTCTTAGTAACCTCTTCCGAATAATTCTTAGTACATTCGAGGACGAACGTTTGTTTAAGAGGTGGAGGATGTAACGACCCAAATTTTCATTTTATGAATTCGCATTTTCGTTCAACGGCATAAGACCTTGAGAAGCTTCATAATATGCATCACGACCCACATGTATGGTCGAGTTTGGCATTCGTAAGATTCAGAGTTAAATTTAAAGAAGAAGAAAAAAAAACAAATCTTATTTTTGAAGCTCAAATAGAAAGAGTTGACCGGAGGGTTAACTTTTGAGCGAACGATCCCGAAATGGAATGCTAATGATGTCAATATCTTCTTATGGTGATTTCAGACTTAGACGTCTGTCCGAATTTGGATTTGGAAGTCCACAGGACAATTCGGCGTGTTTTGGCGAAATAAGGAAGTTAACGTGTTCTAATTATATTAGTTTATATGTAGAAGAGGTCTATTACTATTATGAATACCAATCGGATATGGTAGAAAGTGTACGAAACATACTATAAGTAATATGAGGTCTAAGGAAGGTCCTAAGTCTAAGCCAAGTTGAAAATTTCATAATATACAAAATTTGCAAATGAGTATGCACAAGACCTCACTTTGGACGGGCATATCAACGTGGTTATAACGAGTTGTGTGATGCACAACCTATCAAATTAAAGGTCTTTGAGTCTAGTTTCTAACTCTTCAAACAGTTCAATATTTGGACATTTGTACAAAAAGTAATGATGGATTTACTGAAGGCGGGTCTGCGGCAGAGGCAAATCGTTGTTGCCGAATGTGATTTATAAGTCGCATTTGACAACTGCGACTTGCCTGGACAGATTACAAAATGCGGGTTTCAGCCATTTTTAACATATTTGGAGCTACGGAGCTTGGTTGGAGGCAATTTTTTAGGCAACTTTCACCATATGGATTGGGATTTGAAAATTTCGGGCACGAGTTCGCGAGGCAAAGGCTTATTGGAATTTTGAATTGGTTGAAAAACGAGGTAAGTGTTTGGTCTAACCTTAGCTTGAGGGATTAGGAGTTGTGTCCTATTTGTTAGGTGTTATTTGTGGAGTACGACGTATAGGCATGGTGACGAGTATCTATATGTTGGTGTCGAGCATGCCCGTGAGTCTTGTATTATAATTGTTATGACTCTGTTGTGGTTTATTGTGCTTCATGTGTTATTAATATTATTGTTCCCTTGCCGGGATGTTTGTTTAATATTACTGTTCCCTTGCCGGGATATTTGTTTGATATTATTGTTTCCTTGCTGGGATGTTTGTTTTGATAGTATTGTTCCCTTGCCGGGATGTTTGTTTAATATTATTATTTCCTTGCCGGGACGTGTAGGTTATTGTTGTTACTCCATTGCCGGAAATTAATTGTTTACCTGCATTCTCCCTTGCCGGGATAGTTGAATTGGTAATTTGTACCCTTGCCGGGTAAATCGTTGTATTATCAAATTTCCCTTATTNATAATAAAATAGGAGCATAATAAAATGGGAGCGGGTAGTACGCCTACCACGAGATACATGAAATGGGAGCGGGTGGAACGCCTGCCACGAGATACAGAAAATGGGATCGGGTTGCACGCCTGCAACAAGATGTGAAAAGGAATCGAAATCTGCCTTTGTTTTCTTTATTCTTGATAGTAGTTCGATTTATTGATTTTTTGTATTAAAGATAATAATCCATTCGATATTGTACTTCAATTGAAAAGTGTTATCAAATGATTTCTAAAATAACTTCGTCTTTTCTTGTTGATTTATTATTTGGGTTTATGTTAAGTGAATGAGTCTTCTTTGAACATTCTTAATTGTATTGGGTTATAGACTCTATGAATTGAGTAACATGAGAATGTCGTTGCGAAATGTGAGACAGAAACATGTGGGCACAAGGTGCCGGGAAAAATATGATGGTTTTTATTAATGACAGATTATGATATAGGCTCGAGGTGCCGGGAAAAATATTATGGTTTTACTTAATGGCACGGGAGTTGTCTGTGCTGTTGTAATATAAATATGGCCACGAAATACCGTAAAATATGAAAGTGGGTCGAGGCCTATATTATTATGATTATGAAATGAGGCGTCACAAAGTGACCTTTACTCGAAAGATACTTATTTGAGAGATTATTATTTGAAGGATTTAAAGGCGAAAGACTTATATCTTAAGGACTTCATTAATTGAGTGTACGTGTATTTATTATTTATTGAAAAATAATTATGTTGTCCTCGTTGCCTGCTATTTATATCACTGGTTGATCATTGTTGCCATCATTGTTATCTGCTTCCTATTATTTTGTATGCTATATTGCACATCTTTATTTGGTAGTCTGGTCCCAGCCTCGTCACTACTTCGCCGAGGTTAGGCTAGGCACTTACCAGCACATGGGGTCGGTTGTGCTGATACTCTACTTCTGTACATTTTTTTGTGTACAAATCCAGGTATTTGATTGATAGTAGCTATTCGTTGCGGTGGAGACTCAAGGTAAACCTGTTGCAGCGTTCGCAGGCTTCGGAGTCACCTTCTTATTTTATATTCTCACTACTGTACTTATTTTCTTACGGTTGTGTTTAGAAATGGTAGCGAAAAACTCCATAGAGCTTATGACTTGTACTATCGGGTTTTAGAAAGATGTTCATTGTATAAGAATTCTATTTCAGAAGAATTTTAGATGTTATTATTCATGATTGTTATTCCGCAATTATTAGGCCTACCTAGTGCTTAGGACTAGGTGCCATCATGAAACCCAATGGAGGGGAAATTGGGTCGTGACAAAACAAGAATCAAGACATAATTAAAACAGAAAGAAAAAGTTCCCGTGTAAAATTATAACGTAACTTGTGTGGAATCTTGGTAGTTTAGTTGGTTTGCTATCTAAACTTTCGCCTCGCTAACGAGGGTTCAATTCTCCGCCTTGTAGTCCCCTCCCCCATACCCCAACAAAACAAAACGAAGCATGTGATGCTTAAAGTAATAACCTAACTTCTTTATTCCATTAAGTATAATTTTATAATTTGCAGGAATTGTTTTCTTGTTTATAATCTAAGAAGTTAAACTAATACAACTACAATATATAAAGATGAAAAGGAAAAAGGGCGAAATTGAATCCGTCGTCCCGAATTTGTTGAATCAAATAAAAAGAATCGTCATGTAGATTTTGTCTTAAACTATTCCTTTCCTTTTCCTCCCTTTTAACACTTTTTCTCCCTTTTTTAATATCTAACTTCCCTACCGATTTCTATTTTCTGGAAAAAATGTTAAATATTCCTATCTTTCTTCTTTTCTATCATCCAAATAATAAAGGTAGATAACAATAGACTCAAGGCATCAGTGATCTGATTTTAAGAATAATGTAAACTAAAAACTATGGCGGAGATGAAAAAATAAAAGAGAAAAATAATTAGGCATTTTTCTATTTCTATATAATAGAAGAGATTGTGTTTTCGACCTGTTAGTTTTTAGTCATTAAATTATTAGTTGGGGGTCATTTTGTCTAAGCTTTTATAGGTACACCTGCGTGTCTAAAAATTCCGTTGCCATTAACATACGTGGCTTTAGCTCCTGCCTTTGTGTTTCAGAGTTCTTTGCCTTCATTTTCCTTCGGTCTCTCCCACATTATTTATTTTCATCTCAATTCTCTTGCTTCATCTCGCCCAATTCTCTATTTCTATCGTCTTCTTTCTTCCATTATAGTGTGAGCTCTTGATTTCACTAAGTACTCTCTTCTATTGCAAGTTTGTGGCCAATGTTTTGGTGTAACTCCGAGCCCTTTTCATTACTCCATCTGCCTCGCTTTCCACCCAAAAATTGGAAGGTGAAACCCAAAGAGGGAAGATTACTTTCTTCTTGTGTTGGTCTGGAATCTTGAATTCATAATCTTTTCTAAAACAAAAATACCCTTAATTTCATCAATCAAAATCCTAACTCAAATTCTTTCCACATCTTCTTGAATATATGCAAAATCAGCCTTTAAGCCAGTTTAGTTCATGAATTTAAGGTAAATCTTCATTCTTTAATATTTTTATCCCATTCGGGATGCTTGTCCACTGCGTTTTGGTTGATTAATTTTTATCAAATTGCATACACATTTTTTTGCTTTTGATTTTTTACTTTGTTGTCCTGTATCTCTGCTTGATCAAAATAACCTTTTATTATTTTTCATGCATCCGAATAGCTATACTTGCGTGGAGATTTGTGTTGTTCCAGTGTTTCTAATTGACCAATCATACTCATCATCTATTTCTATCTTCCTCATAATGCTTTTAGTACTCTTCGCTCTTTCCTTCCCCTTCATATATAATTGTAATACCAAATTGAGGTATCACTACAGCTAAATGAGAGAAGAAACACATAAATGAAGAGAGGAGAAGGAAGACAAAAGGAGAAGAGAGGGAAATAGAGCAGAATTTAGAGAAGAAACAGAGGGAAAGCACTGGAATTCAAATTCATATCCTAATCCAATACAATTTGATGTTTCTCTATTTATAGTGTTTGTAACAAGCTAAAAGTACTGAAATTAAAAGAGAAAGGAAATGCAAACATGCCAATTGCCTGACATAGCTCTAACTAACTTTCCCGCCAAAATCTAACTTTCAAAACTAGGCAATCAATTTTCAAACTTAGCCAATATGTGTATCAATACCCCCGGTTGAACAACACCCTTGTCCTCATTGGTGAAGGAGGGGAAACGAGCTTTAAGAGCAGAAGCCAATTCCCACGTAGCATAAGAAGCATCCAAACCAGTCCACTTAACCAGGCATTGAGCGACAGCCTTGTTGCCTTTCTTGATTAATCGCCTATCTATGATGGATTTAGGAGAGGGACAGAACAACCACGGGTGGATGTACTATATCAATAGGAATGTCATAATAAAATTTGAGCTAGGACACATGAAATATGGGGTGGATCAAAACTTCAGGTGGTAGGAGCAATTTATAAGCAACAACCCCAATTTTGGCAACCATAGATAAGACCCAAAGTAGCGAGAAGTAAGTTTGTGGTATGGAAATAAGGAGAGGGAAGACTGGCGATATGGTTGAAGCTTGACAAAGACCCAATCACCAATGTTGAAATGTCTGTCCGACCTGTGGGCATTAGCTTGAGCTTGCATTCTTTGTTGTGAACGAGCAAGATGAAACTTTGCTAAGTGAAGTTTGAACTCACGAAGCATAGAGAGATCTTCAATATAATCCACCTCTGAATCTCCAGGTAAGTAAGGCAGATGCAATGGAGAGGGATAACCATAAAGAAGCTCAAAATGAGAAGTCTTGATGGCAGAGTGTGGACTAGTATTATACCACCATTCAGCCAAAGCAAGGAAGGAAGACCAGTCAGAAAGAGAGTCTATGCAAAAGCACCTGAGATAAGTTTCCAAGCAGCCATTAAGCACCTCAGACTGACCATCAGTTTGAGGATGGAAGCAGTTGATGTGTTCAAAGTGACACCCTAAGCAGTGAGGAACTCTCTCCAAAATGAGCTAATGAAGATGGGGTCTCTGTCACTTGTAATAGAAGCAGGAAAACTATGGAGTTTGAAGACATTATCTAAGAAGATGGGAATGAGAGATTGAGCAGTATAAGGGTGAGCCAAGGAAATAAAATGAGCATGTTTTGTAAGGCGACCAACAATAACCCATATAACTGATTTGCCTCGTGACTTAGGCAAACCTTCAATGAAATCCAATGTGATGTCTGTTCATGGAAGGGCAGAAATGGGCAAAGGTTGGAGAAGCCTAGGAGAAGCACCAGTGTCATACTTGTTTTGTTGGCATACAGAGCATTTGTAAATAAAGGACACAATATCATTTCTGATTCCCTTCCAAAATAAGTAAGGACCTTCCTCATGGTGGCATCAATACCAGAGTAACCCCCAGAAGGAGTAGAATGCCACAACGTGAGTATATGCTGCCTCAAAGCAGTGTTGTTGCCCACTAGTAAGCTTACCCTTTCTTCTAAGTTGGCCATTCACCCAAGTGAAGTGTTTCTGAGGATGTGTTTGCAGAGTAGAAATCAAAGTCTGCAACTCAGAATCTGCAGGACAACTATCCTGAATAGCCTTCCATAAAGCAGTTTGAACAGAAGAAATGATCATGGACATCAAAGAAGCACCTTGAATTCTAGAAAGATCATCTGCAACTACATTCTCATTGCCCTTCTTATAATGAATTTCAAAATCAAAAGGCAAAAGCTTAGCCATCCACCTAATTCGAGAATCAGTATAGAGCTTTTGTTCCAATAGATATTTAAAGGCCTTCTGGTCAATTTTGATGATAAAATATTAGCTGAGCAAATCATGGGACCATTTAGTCACAGCAAAGACCAAAGCAAGTAACTCCCTTTCATACACAGACAAAGCAGCATGTCTAGGGGCAATTCCTTACTAATGAAGGCTATAGGATGGTTATTTTGCATAATACAACACCAATGTCAGACCCACTGGCATCAGTCTCAACAACAAATAGTAATGAGTGATTAGTCAAAGCCAAAACTGGTGCAGTAGTGAGAGCCAATTTAAGCTCACCAAAGGCCTTTGAAGTAGCTTCAGTCCATAAAAAAATTGTCTTTCTTAAGCAAGTCTATGAGAGGTCGACTAATAAGACTATAGACTTTGATGAACTTCCTATAATATCCAGCTAACCCCAGGAACCCCCTTAGTTGCCTGACAATTGTGGGAATAGGCCAGTGTTGTGCAGCCTCTATCTTAGCTGGATCAGTAGAAACTCCTTGGGCAGAAATAAAGTGGCCCAGAAATTCCACTCTTGGTACACAAAAAACACATTTAGACCGCTTGGCTAAGAGGCTATTCTGTATCATAAGATCAAAAACCAGCTGTAAATGAATAAGATGATCCTGCAAGTTCTTAGTATAGATTAGAATATCATCAAAGAAAAGAAGTACAAATCTTCTGAGAAGGTCCTGAAAAACATGGTTCATTAGGCACTGAAAGGTGGAAAGAGCATTGGTCAAGCCAAAAGGCATGACTAAATACTCATAATGTCCCATGTGTATTTTGAGTACTATCTTGGATATATCCTCAGGATCCATTCTGATTTGATGGTAACCAGATCTGAGGTCAATCTTAGAAAAAATAGAATCCCCTGATAGCTCATCCAGCAGATCATCAATAATAGGGATGGGGAATTTGTCTTTAATAGTGCATTGGTTTAGGTCCATGTAGTCCACACATAACCTCCAAGTGCCATCTTTCTTACTTACCACCACCACAGGTAAGGAAAAAAGACTATTACTGTACTGTATGACACCCTGGTATAGCATTTCCTTTACCAACTTCTCAATGATATCCTTATTCATAGAAGAATATCTATAAGGTCTGATGTTGATTGTCTTGGTACCAAGTTGCAAGGGAATTCTGTGGTCAAATGCACCCCTTGCTGGAGGTAATGCAGTAGGTTCTGAGAATACTTCCTTATAGATGGTTAGTAAGTTTTGGAGTGGCTGAGGCAACAATTCATCATCAGTTAGATGCAAAGCTAACATAACTCCATCACTTCCACAAGAAGATGCTGGTGCATCAAGCAATACTTGCAGCATATACAACTGAGCAGGATCTTCTTGGTATCTGTTAACAGCTTTGGAACTAGAGAGTTTACAGTCTTCTGAAACCCCCTTCAAAAGATGTTGTTTGCCTTGGTAGTTAAAGGTCATAGTGAGTGCTAAGTATTCCATGGTGACTGGACCCAAGGTCTTCATCCATAAGGCTCCCAAAACCAAATCATATCTACCAACAGGAAAGACAATAAGATCAGCTACATATGTAGTGCCCTCTAGCATACATGTAAAGTCCTTTACCACCCTAGAAGTGGCTTCAAGGGTGTTGTTACTTAGGCTGACATAGCTTAATACAGTAGGAGTAACAGAACAACCTAACTTCTTTGCGGCTGCTAAATCGATGAAATTATGAGTACTACCACCATATAGGAGAATTTGAATAGGTCGTTTAGCATTGTAACCTGTAACATGAATGGTCTGTGCTCCTTGGATACCAACTAAAGCACATAAGGAAATGTGAGGATGTTCTTCTTCCACAGCAGGCCACTCCTCAGGAAGTGCCTCAATTTCAGCAGTGATGTTCCTCTTTTCTATAGGTGCAGCATCATAGTCTTCCAGCTCCAAGACAAATAACTGTTTTGGAAGGTTACATTTCTGACCTGCAGTGTATGTTTCATCACAGAAATAACACAATCCCTGAGCCCTTTTTGCTTGCATTTCAACTGGAGAAATAGTCCTCTTCCTAGTCATCATAGTAGTGTTAGCAGCAGGTAATGTCAATCTAGGAGTATGAGTAACTGGTGAATGGATAGGAGGTTTGAGGCTATGATTATCATAAGAACTCCTCCTAACATTATAATAACCAGTTGAAGTATGTTTCTGAGCTCTAGCATTAGCAGCAAGAGTGGCCTCAACTAACCTGCACATTTCAGCTAAGGTTTTAGGCTTATGCATCATGATAGGATTCACCAATTCCTCCTTCAATCCTCCAAGGAAACAAGAGATAGCCTACTCAGCAGTCAAGTTACATTAAGCTACCAACCTGTCAAAGGCAAATTGAAACTTTCTAACAGATCCTGTTTGTTTCAATTGCTTCAATTCCAGCATAGGATCAGAGAAATCACCACTAAAAGTCTCAATAAGTTCAGCTATATACTCATCCCTCACATCCATAGGTAAATTCCTACACAGGTATGATTGATGCTAAGCTAATGCTTCATCACCCTAGTTCATAGCTACTAACCTCACTCTCTGATTGAGAGGAGTGTCATCTTCAGCAAAATACTGTTCAATTCTATATAACACATTTTCAAATTTTCTCCATTGAATCAAGGAAAAACTAGGTTATGATTACGATTAGCATTAACACAGTAAAGATTTGCTCCTAGAATACCCGACTGATGCATCTTGTCCTTAGCAGAGATGTAGATGCATTGTCCTTAGATTGCTGATTCAATTGCAGTCCATCAAAGGAGGTTTTAAGAGCTCTCACCATATGCAGAAGTTCACTGTGTCGCTTGTCCAAGTCGTCTCTTAATTTCGGTTATTTTGGGGCCAATTCTGCTCGAATATCTAGTTATTGAGCTGCTAGATCTTCATACTGCTTTTGCAAATCCATAGGTGTATTACCCATTACAACGTCCACAGCTCTTCGTGGGCCCATAATTCATCGAGCTCTGATACCAATTGAAACCAAATTGAGGTATCACTACAGCTAAATGAGAGAAAAAACACAGAAATGAAGAGAGGGGAAGGAAGGATAAAGGAGAAGAGAGGGAAATAGAGTAGAATTTAGAGAAGAAACAGAGGGAAAGCACTGGAATTCAAATTCATATCCTAATCCAATTCAATTTGCTATGTCTCTATTTATAGTATTTGTAATAAGCTAAAAGTGCTGAAAATAAAAGAGAAAGGAAATACAAACATGCGACATAGCTCTAACTAACTTTCCCGCCAAAATCTAACTTTCAAAACTAGGCAACTAATTTTCAAACTTAGCCAATATGTGTATCAAATTGTCACTATCTATATCTTGTTTGTTTGTGATCGTGCTTCTGCTGAAATCTAAGTTGGCCTTTGTGACGACCCGACCCGTCGTCTTATGTGTTACTGCTCCGTTTTCCCCTTATTGTGTTGCTTCATGTTTCAATATCAGTATTAGAGTCGATCGGGTGTAATTGAAGTGGTTTTGGTTGGGAATAAGGCACCTAGCCTCTTAGAAGGAAGCTTGTTTTAGAAAAGTCAACCGAAAGTTGACTATGTGGTTAGAGGGCTCGGATGTAAATTCTGGTAGTTCGGTTAGCTTCGGGGGATGATTTGTGACTTAGGAGAGCGATCGGAATTGAATTTGGAGGTACGGTGTAGAAATAGGCTTGAATTGGTGAAGTTGGAATTTTGGCGAAATCCGGTTGATAGGTGAGATTTTGATCCGGGAGTCGGAATGGAATTTCGAGAGTTTCTGTAGATTCGTTATGTCATTTTGGACTTGTGTGCAAAACTTGAGGTCATTCGGACTAGTTTTAATGTGTTTCGGCATCGGTTGTGAAATTTAAAAATTTAATAAGTTCTTAGGCTTGAATCCATGCATAATTGGTGATTTTGATGATATGTGATATGATTTGAGGCCTCGACTAAGTCCGTGATGTGTTTTCAGATTTGTTGGTGCTTTTGGTTGAGGTCCCGGGAGCCTCGGGTGTGTTTCGGGTGAATTTTGAGCAAGTACGGACACCCTGGAACTTAGAAAAATGGAGAGGGCAGCAGTGGCGGCGCGGACCGCGCTCCTTCTCGCGCTGGGCGCGCTGGGGAAGAATCTGCAGGTCACTGGTCCTACTTCGGAGGCTAATATCTTTTGATATACAAGGAATTTTGAGGTGATTCAAATACAAAAGTTGTAGAGCTTTGAATCTAGTTTTCAGAAACATATTATAATAGGAATTTGGACATCTGTAATGAACGTTATGGCCAAAATAGTGAAGCCTGTCACTGCAGTCAAATTGCTGCGCGGCCGCGACCATTTTTGTGCGGTCAGCACTCCCCGGGCGCGGATCGCGGTCATTTTTGTGCAGTCAGCACTGTCGGAATCCGAGGGTTATTCTATAAATACGAGGTTTTGGGTTTTATTTGATATTTGGACCTAGAGAGCTCGGATTTTGGCAATTTTTCGAAGGTTTTTCAAGAAATTCATCGGGGTAAGTAATTCTAACTCAGATTTGGCTAGATTACATGAATATATCATTGAATTCATCATTTAATTTGTGATTTGGGATGGAATTTGGGAAGAAAATTGGTGAAATCTCCCAAAATGTAAAATGATGATTTGAAGGACCAAACGATGTCGGAATTGGATAATTTTGGTATGGTTAGACTCGTGGCGAGATAAGGAAGCCGCTGATGCTAGTTTTTATACTTTTTCGAGACGTGGGCCCGGGGCTCGGGTTTTGCAAATTTCGTGAATTTCGATATTTTTCGAGTTTTTTCGATTGGGTTATGTTCCCTTAGCCTATTATAATATATTCGTTGTGGTTTTGACCAGATTTGACGCACGAGGAGGTCGATACGAGAGGAAAGGGCACCACGGAGTAGTATTTGGCAGGCTAGAGGTGAGTAATACTTGGGAATGATGTCCAGAGGGTTTGAAACCCCGGATTTGTACATCTTAGTGTTGTATTGTGGTGACTTGCACGCTGGACCTGAGCGTGGGGTAGAGCACCGTTGGGGAT
>MU707943.1:0-16313 GCA_026770625.1 Nicotiana glauca
TTGTCCTTTAATTGGAAAAACTCCTTCCACCATGCCCCTCGCGGGGTGCGGTAGCGCCAAAAGGAGGTGTGACAAACCTACCCCTCAACAATACAATTCGGGGCCAACCAAGCCGACTCAAGCTAGAACACGTATCCACATTGGCCTGCCAACAAACTCATTATCAAGGAAGCTTGAAGATGCTCCTTCCACTACTATAACTCCTACCAGAGCCATACGATACGATGCCGGGCACCAAATCAATACCGAACTCCACAACCTCGCTCGGCGACATGCCCGGCCATAAGAAACACATCCGAAAGTCCCTTAACACCAGAACTGGATCAGTGGTAGAAACCTCTACACTGACATCCATCACGAAGGCCCATTAAGAAAGGTAGTCCTTCCCAACCGTTCGCTGGGTCTTCGAAATATAAAACCACTCTACCAGGATATACTCCAACACACCTCCCTACTCAACCCGTGGCATTTTCGGCATAGCCCGTGGTGCAATAGTCCAGAATAATCCAACACGCGGAAAACCAGTCTAACCCCAATATCACATCTAATATCTAACATACCAAGCAATGAAAGATCCACTCGGGCCTCCCAAATCCTGATAGTCGCTAAACAATGCCGATACACACAGTCCACAACCATAACCTAGCCTGAATATAAGAACCTCCGTCTCCAATCCACACGGCACATGAATCACCATATCCGATCCCGATTCCGCCGTATGAATACATGCCACACCTCCAATACCTAGTCATTTCACGAGCGATACTCAAAAATTCTTCTATGCCACCAAGCAAACTCGAATATCAGGAGTCTATCCAGCCTGAGAGTGCCGCAATACTACCGAAGTCCCATTCACTAATTCATGTTACCCTTTTTCTAAACATATACTATCGTCAAATCACTTCTAATTGGAAATATCATTCCCTTAACCATCTGAGGCTACCCGTTGCCTAAGCGTTTTATGAACTTCCTTTTAGAGCTAAATTGTAACTCTACACATGCGAATCTCGATCCTCCACTACCTACCGTATATACCATACCATCCTAGTATGACGTGAGAACTTCATCTCCTTTTCGAGCCACAGAAATCTACGTACTGAACTAGTCAAGAACTTTCCATTGGTCTCATCTAGAAGAAAAATCACTACACATCCCATGCTCCGCATTCCCATAGAAAATATACATATCCAAACCACGGTAAAACCATTAAGAACTCTCTGAATTCCCTTTGTACATGTCAGACCTACTAGAACTAAATCCTTCTAAACTCGACCAAGATAAGCAAGCCATCAAAACCCAACAGCATTGCTGCAAAATACTTGTAAGGGGTCATTACCTCGAACACGCACAAGGAGTTAATCATATCCGTACCATACTGATTCGGTCTACTATCAAGCTATTCCATCTATCTAATTTCCCTTCTGATTCATTTTCCACTTTATATTCCCTCTTGCTGTAGCACCACAATTCCTCAACCCAGGCTTACCAGACCACACTGTCTAATACCCATAAGCAACTGAATACTCTCTCAAATATTCCCAGAAACACCACATTCCAGAATACTTTACTCTAAAGAACTTCCTGCGAATCTAAATCCGTTACATTTACTTTCATGATACTGATACATAGAATCCCATATTAACATAAAAATACCACAAGTCTTGACCTCTTCCAATGAAAACACAGTCTCTAACCACATACACAACCTTAAGATACCCGATTGTTCCCTGTAGAATCTTGAACACATTAGAACCATTCTCGAAAGTCATTCACTCTTATTCAAACTGCAACTTACCTGACCTAACGAACAGAACCACCCTTGCTTCATTGGCACTCCGATACTACAAAATGAAATCCTCATCCCAATACAACCAAGCAACTTCCTACTCTATGTCCCGAGCATTATGACTCCCCTACTTGGCTTAAAGTCATAAATCAAGATATGCTCAATAACTCATAACAGTGTTACTCTATTGATGCCACAATACCATAGCGAGATTAAACTCAAATCATTTATAAGTTGTGGAAAAACCCAAAATTTCAAATTTCAACACGTACCCTTCAATTACACATGAGATCTTCTAACATACACATAAGTATCACACCGCTTCAGCACACTCTGCAGGAGATAACCCACCTGCTTCACCTCAGTATAACATTTATGTATACCTTCCACCGTCATACACATTACACAGCCACTTAGTCTTCCTGAGTTTGAACTCATTCCGCAACATAAAATTTACTTCACTCCCAACTAGGAGACACGAAAAGATTCTACACTCGCCCATAACTCGGAGATACACATCCAATCACAATGGAAATCATACACTTAATAGTTCATCTATCATCACGCAGGCCTTCCTCGTCTCTTCCAAGTTACATAGATACATCTCGCAGTACTAACATACTCATCACGTAGCTAACCAGCTGTCACTCCCAGTAATAGGGAAAATACCGAACATATAAGTTCAAAACACTTGCTCACACAATCAGCACCTCGGTGCTCAAGCCATAGGCAAAGATTCTGCCTCAAGTCCTCCAGACTGGCCCAACATCAAACTCACAGAGATCATATCTCGCCCCTTGATCGGGGAATCACAAGCAATCAAGGCACATATAATACTGAGCGCTCATGCGCGCATCCGAACACGTGGGAGGAATTTCAAGTGTTACTTCTCAAGATGAATCAAGGATGCACGATAAGAATTCAAGAATGTGAAGTTTTCCTAAAGGTTCTGCAGCCTTTCGAGGATAAATACAAACATCTCCGTACCGATCCGCGAGACTCTACTAAACCTGTTCATGACTCATGAGACCTATGTAACCTAGTCTCTGATACAACCTTGTCATGACCCAAACCCCGCTCTAGCGGTGATGGCGCCTATCATTATGACAAGGCTGGCCAGACCATTACAGAACACCTCTTTTAAGTAGTTAAATAATTCATAAGTAGTTTAAATATGATTTAATGATATTAATTAGCGAAAGTACAATCCAACATAGCCTTAATCGAGATGTCGCAAGTCACGAGCATCTATTAGAGTATAAATACAACTACAAGGCCTGAAATATACAAAATAGGATTGATAAACAAAGAAATAAGTGCGATGCTGCGGACGCTGGTAGTAACCTCGCTAAACTCCGATAACTTAGCCTCCGATCAGCTCAAAACCCTCTACCAGGGGTATAAATACCAGTATCTATACACGAGGTGCAGGGAGTAAAGTGAGTACTCCAACTTAGTGAGTAATAAAGGTAAATAACAACTGAGCCGTAAAAATCACGTAAAGCAACCAACATGCTGTATAGAAGCAATGTAAATACCTTTGAGAAAATAGTGAAGATGTGAAATCTTTAGAGAAACATCTTAGCTCAGTTTAAACCTATTTTGAAAATGACTTTTTCAGTGGTCACACAAATGAATGCAAACAAATAGTGCAGATAAGCACAAAAATCCACCCCTCGGGCACAACACTCAGTCATCAAATGATGCCAAGCAATCAGGTAGATATTGCATGAAGTAGCACATACAATAGATAATGGCAGACAAATGAAATAAAGCAAGCACATAGAATAGTACCAGTACCGCAGCGGCGTGTAGCCCGATCCACATATCGCTACGGCATGTAGCCCGATTCATTTATCATCGACGGCGCTCATTGGGTGTGTGCAAACTCTGGGAGGGACCCCATACGACCCAAGCACAATATCAATCCATCTCGTGGCATCAATTCTAGGTCCTCGTCCAACCCGATCCCATAGTCTCCTTACAATTAGCCCTCGGCCATACTCAGTCAATAAATCACATAAGCCCTTCGGGAATTTCTAAAATAGTAGTTCTCAGCCCAAAACATCAGTTGATATATCATTTTAGTTTTAAAATCGAGTAAAAGTGGCTAAGTTGTAAAATAGTGGAAAACGGTACGACTGAGTTTAGGTAGTAAGTAAAAAGAGTGAGGAACAGTGATAAAAATCCCCGAAGGGTTCAAATAGTTGGCATGAAGCCCAAATATGACAACCAGTCTAGATTATGATGATAACAAGTAAGCATCAATCAAATACGCGGTAAAAGTATCAATCGGGACAGACTAAGTCACAATCCCCAATAGAAAACAACCACACGCTCATCATCAAGCGCGTGTCTCACCTCAATATAGATAACGATGTGCAATCCGGGGTTTCAAACCCTCAGGATATCATTTACAATCATTACTCACCTCGATCCGGTCCAAACTCTAGCCCGCGATGCGTCGCCCACATGAATCGACCTCCGAATGTTCCAAATCTAGCACAATCAGTACATAATCATTAAAATATGCTAAGGGAGCGAAGCCCACACAAAAATATCCAATTTAACATCAAAATCCTGAAAATGCTCAAACCCAGCCCCCGGGCCCACTCTTTGAAATTCGACGAAACTCAAAAAATCCGACAACTCTTTCAACCACGAGTCCAACCATACCAAAATTTCTAAATTCCGATAACAATTCGGCCTCCAAATCTTCAAATCCCTAGGTCCGAATCCCCAATTTGCACCTCAAAAACATGTAATCTAGTCAGATTACTGTATGATAATTCAATATTATGGAGTAGAAATGATCATAAGTGACTTACCTCAAGATTTGCCATTATTTCTTGCTCAAAAATCGCCTCAAGCCGTGTTCTTTCACCCAAAAAAAAAATGGTCAAAATGAGCAGAAAAATGCAACAGCTTTAATAAACCTATTCTGGTCGCTAAAAGAGCCATTCCTGTCGCTAAAAGTGACAAATCTGGTCGCTAAAGGTGCGCACCAGATCCTACTGCACTAGCAATATTTATTTTCACTGAAAAGGCTCTAACTGCACCATACGAACTCAAAATTAGATGATTCTTGTTCTTATGAGTCACAAATAATGATACGAACATAGTCCTTCATTCAAAACTCAATCCGGAGCTCATTTTCTCATTGCGATATCCATTTTGCTCGTTAAACAATTAACTCATAATTCACATAAAAAACCGAATCGCGACTTGATGAAATTAGACCAAACTTTCCAGATCTCCCCTATAACTCATTATCAAAATTCCAGAAGTCTCAAAATCAAATTTCGATCTCTAGAACTAAAAATGGACCTTTGGATCATTACATGCTTATCATCAAAACGCCAAAATCTTCCAAAAACTCTTCCAAAACATATCCGAACCTCATGGAACTTCGACCAAACATGCCAACACACACCCATAACATAATTCATACTTGTTTCAACCTTCGGAATGCTCAAAACTACATCAAAACATCAAATCACCCTCGGATTCAAGCCTAAGAATTCCAAAACTTCCGAAACCCGAATTCGATCAAAACATCAACCAAACGAAGTCCAAATGACCTGAAATTCTGCACACATATCACAAATGACATAACAAAACTACATCAACTATCGGAATTCCATTCCAACCCTTGGATCAAAATCTCACCTATCAACCGAAATTCGCCAAAATATTAACTTTGCCAATTCAAGCCAAATCCTTCCACGGACTTCCAAAATGCATTCCAATCGTGCTCATAAGTCATAATCACCCAACGAAGCTATCCAAATCATAAAATTTCTGATCCGAGCTCATAAACAAATAAGTCAACTCTTAGTCAAACCTTTCAAATTTAAAGCTTTCAATTGAGAATGTTCTTTCAAATTCATTCCGATTTTTCCTGAAAACCAAAACCAATGATCTACATCTGTCATAATACGTTACACAGGTAAAGTCATGCCCGGGAACTGGCGATCAAAGTGCAAAAGTTCAAAATGACAGGTCGGGTCGTTACAGTAAGGCTTGGAAAGCAATACATATAACACATGAATAAACATGAACTAAAGGACACAACTGGTAAGTCGGAATAGCTTTGTAAATCATGAAACATTTATAATGTCATGCATATGCATATAAATGTCATATCATGTATAGGTATATGCGTACATGTCATTATCAAGCCTCTGAGGGCATCAAATCATATCATCTCGACCTTTATGGGCGAAATCATCAATGCATACCAACTGGTCAGGCGGTGGAGCGTATATAACCCCATAACTATTGCCCATATCTTATATACATATAATATGCGCGTATAGAATGTCTTCTGGTCATGGGTAAATATACATGTATAAATGAATGCAATGCATAAGAAGTAAGTCAATAAGATCTCTCGGGATGTCATAAGATCAATATGCCTTCGATTAATATCACGAAATAAACTTTATCAACTTACGTATTTTTTGAGACCCATGAAAAGATGATATAATAATAGTAAACATGGGGAATCAAGAACATATGCACCCTAATACTTCTAAGAATAGAGTCATTTGTGAAAGTTCCGCATTTGCTCATTCCATTTGTATCATATGGATCATTGTCACGACCCCGAATACCTGTTGTGATGACGCTTATCATATTACTAGGCAAGCCAACCAACTAACTAATCACAACCCATTTCACTTTAACCTTTAAGCCATTTTCTATCACAAACTTTAAATACTAAATTCTTTAAGTGTAAAAATAACAGAAATAGGTGGAAGATGAAGAAAACAATAACTACACAGCCCCAACAATCTGGTGTCATGAGTCTAGAGCCTCTAATACAAGTCTGATGCCTAATAAGTCAAATGTCTAGAAAAATGCGGAAAATAAGAAGATAGAAGGGAGTAAATAGGGCTGCTAACACCATGTAGCCACCTCGAAATCCCTGATAGAAACTGAATCAGCTAAAAATGCTAACTCGGCCGCTGGGGCAGCTGGATCAGCACACAAAGGTGCAGGGAGTAACGTGAGTACACCAATTCAGTAAGTAACTAAAGTAAATAAGTACTTAGCAAAATATTTACTTTAGTTACTTAAGTGATGCATTGACGAGAAGTTCAAAAACATATAACTTCAAATTCGTTTCTATCCAAAACTCATCATTTCCAGCTTAAAACATTAAATTCAGATACTTAGCAAAATATTCAACAGAGGTTTATTCAAAGGAGAGTGAAAATAATGAAAACATCATAACGGGGACCCTTGGGCAAGAAAGCACTCAAAATATAGCCCCTCGACAGCCTCTCAGTCGCTCGTGACTCAACTTTCATTACACAATGTTCACTATTAGCACTCGGCTCAGTATTATCTCATAATAATAGAAATCATAATAACTGTTGCGGCGCACAGCCCAATCCATATATTTATAGTCGACTACGCTCATTGGGGGTGTGTAGACTCCGGAGGGGCTCCTATAGCCCAAGCGTCATATCTCTACGGCGTGCAGTCCGATCTAAATATATATATATATATATATATATACATATATATCACTGCGGCGTGCAGCCCGATCCATTTAAGTATCATTGCGGCGTGCATCCTGATCAATACATATGTATATGTATAAATATCCTTACAATTGGGGTTCTCAACCTCTCTCAGTCTTTAACCTCACAACCTCTCGGGAAAAATAATGGGAATTAGGGAAATCAGCCCAAACAGTCCTCACCATTAAGAGTAGTGTAATAAACCTGTTTTAAAACAATTAAGCATCTAAAACATGACTGAGAGTTTACTTCTATTAGGTAAAGCGATGAAAAATAGATAAAATTCCCCTAAGGTTTGCTACAGGTCGGCATATCCCATAATACAGTATAATACCTGAAACAAGGAACCATATAATATTTCCAAACCAAATACGTGGCTTAATAGTCGCTACGGGATGGACCAAGTCACAGTCCCTACTGATGCACGCCCACACACTTGTCACCTGGCATGTGCGTCACCGTTTTTATCAAAGCAAGTCAAATACCAGGGTTTCGTACCCTCAATTCTAGATTTACAATGGTTACTTACCTCAAACCGGTGAAAATACTACTCTGCGACACCTTTGCCTCTCGAATCGGCCTCCACTCACATCGAATCTAGTCAAAATCGAAATTATGGCTTCAAAATATGCTAAGGGAATGAAGCCCAAGCAAAAAAAATCGAAAAATACCAAAAATCCCAAAATTACTAAACCCGACCCCTGGGCCCACATCTCAAAATTCTGAAATTTTTACATCAGTTGATTCATCATCTTCCCACGAGTCATTGCATATAAACAACACAAAAATCGGAGTCCAAATGACCCCTCAAATCCCCCCATTAAAGGCCTATTAAACACAAGCCCTAAACCTCCATTTTTAGCCCATAAATCCTCTTAATTACAGCCTTAATTCCTGAAATTCTACAATAGAAATGTGTTTTAAGTCCAAAATCCTTACCTCAATGAATACTCTTTGATTTCTCTCTTCAGAATTGCCCAAAGCTCCCAAATCTGAGTTAAAAAATGGTTAAACCCTTCAAAAAGCGCGAAGGAAGAAATATATACATTTTGCCCAGTCCTTTCCACATCTGCGGTCTTATAACCGCTTTTGCAGTACCGCATATGCAGTCAATACATCTGCTTCTGCAAAAATTCATTAAAGCCGGCCTCTACCGCATCTACAATCCATCTACCGCATTTGCGGTTCCGCAGATGCGGCTCCCACAACCGCATTTGCGGATTCCTGCTAATCCTCGCAAATTCAAGCCTAAATCTACTCCAAACCTCCAAAACCCATTCCGCACACTCCTAAGTCATAAATCACCTCTTGAAGCTAACCAAACCATCAGAACTCACATCCGAGACCTCTAACACATAAGTCAACATCCGGTTGACTTTTCCAACTTAAGCCTTCTTAAAAGAGACTAAGTGTCTCAAACTTCACCAAAATCAATCCAGATTCAATCCAACCAACCCGATACCTCAAAACATAGATGAACAAAGCAATAAGAAGTAGAAATAGGGGAACTGGACCAGTAACTCATGAGACGACCGGCCGGGTCGTCACATCCTCCCCAACTAAAACAAACGTTCGTCCTCGAATGAGTCAAGAAACATACCTGAAGCCTCAAACAGGTGAGGATATCTACTCCGCATCTTCCGCTCGGTCTCCTAGGTAGACTCATCCATGGGCCGACCTCTCCACTGCACCTTTACCAAAGCTATATCTTTTGACCTTAACTTCCAAACCTAGCACTCCAAAATAGCTGCTGGCTCCAAATCATAAGTCAAATCCTCTTCCAATTGAACCGTGATGAAATCCAGAATATGAGACGAATCTCCAATGTACTTCTAGAGCATAGAAACATGGAAAGCCGGATGCACACTCGACAAGGTGGGTGGCAAAGCAAGCTCACAAGCCATCTCTCTAATCCTTCGAAGTACCTTAAAAGGCCTAATGAACCACAGACTCAACTTCCCTTTCTTTTCGAATCTCATAACACCCTTCGTAGGTAAAACCTTCAATAGGCCCTTCTTGCCAACCATGTAGGACACATCTCGAACCTTCCTATCAGCATAACTTTTTTTCCTCGAATGCGTTGTACGAAGTCTCTCCTGTATCACTTTCACCTTATCTAAGGCATCCTGAACCAAACCTGTCCCCAATAGCCTAGCCTCACCGGGCTCGAATCAACCAACTGGAGATTTACATCGCTTCCCGTACAAAGCCTCATATGGGGCCATCTAAATACTCGACTGGTGCATGTTGTTATAAGAAAACTCTGCAAGTGGTAGAAACTGATCCCATGACTTTCCGAAATCGATAACACAAGCGCGTATCATATCTTCTAATATCTGAATGATGCACTCGGACTGCCCGTCTGCCTGAGAATGAAAAGTTATGTTGAACTGCACCTGGGTACCCAACTCTCGCTGAACAGACTTCCAAAACAGGGAAGTAAATTGAGTGCCCCGATCTGAAATGATAGAAACTGGGACACCATGCAATCGAACAGTCTCTCGAATATATATCTCAGCTAGCCGCTCTGAAGAATAAGCAGTACAAATATGAATGAAGTGCGCGGACTTGGTCAGCCTATCCACAATCACCCAAATAGAATTGAACTTCTTCAAAGTCTGAGGGAGTCCAACTACAAAATCCATAGTGATCATCTCCCACTTCCACTCAGGAATAACCAACTGCTGAAGTAGGACACCCGGTCTCTAATGCTCAATTTCACCTGCTAGCAAATGAGACACCAACCTACAAATCCCATAATATCTTTCTTCATTCTCCGCCACTAGTAATGATGTCTCAAATCCTGATACATCCTCGCAGCTCATGGATGAATGGAATACCGCAAGCTATGGGCCTCCTCCAGAATCAACTCCCGAAGCCCATCCACATTGGGCACACAAATTCGGCCCTGCATCCTCAATACCCCATCATCTCCAGTGGTCACATCTCTCGCATCATCATGCTGAAATCTATCTCTAAGGACAAGCAAATATGGATCATCATACTGGCACTCTCTGATGCTCTCATATAGGGAGGACCGAGAAACCACACAAGACAATACCCGACTGGGTTCTGAAATATCCAACCTCACGAACCGATTGGCTAAAGACTGAACATCAACCGCAAGAGGTCTCTCCCCAACTGGAATGTATGCCAAACTCCACACACTCACTACTTTTCAGCTCAAAGCATCGACCACTATATTGGCCTTCCCCAGATGGTACAATATACTGATGTCATAATCCTTAAGCAACTCCAACAAACTCCGCTACCTCAAATTAAGATCCTTTTGCTTGAACAAATGCTAAAGGCTGCAATGATCAGTGAATACCTCACAAGATATGCCATACAAGTAATGCCTCCAAATCTTCAATGCGTGAACTACGGCAGCCAACTCCAAATCTTGAACGGGGTAGTTCTTCTCATAGGGCTTGAACTGACGAGAAGCATAAGCAATAACTCTACCTTCCTGCATTAACACCCAACCAATCCCCACTCTTGAAGCATCACAATACATAGTATATGAACCTGAAGTTGATTGCGAAACCAACATTAGAGCTATGGTCAAAGCTATATTGAGCTTCTGAAAGCTCTCCTCACACTTGTCTGGCCATACAAATGAAGCACCCTTCTGAGTCAACTTGGTCAAGGGCGATGCGATAGATGAGAATCCCTGAACAAACCAGTAATAATAACTCGCCAAACTAAGAAAACTACGAATCTCTGTGGCTGAGGACGGTCTGGTCCAGCTTTAAACCACCTCTATCTTCTTTGGGTCGACCTGAAGACCCTTACTGGACAACACGTGTCCCAAGAATGCGACTGAATTGAGCCAAAACTCACACTTGGAGAATTTTGCATAAAGCTTCTCCTCCCTCAATCTCTACAATACAATCCTCAAATGCTTCGCATTTTCCTCTTAACTACGTGAATATACCAGGATATCATCAATGAAAACTAGGACAAATGAGTCAAGAAAAGGCCGAACACGTTGTTCATCATATGCATGAACGGTGCTGGAGCATTGGTCAGCCCAAAAGACATAACTAGGAACTCGTAGTGACCATATCTGGTCCTGAAGGCTGTCTTAAGAATATCCAAATCCTTGATCTTTAGCTGGTGATAAGCCGAACGGAGATCAATCTTGGAGAATACTCTCGCTCCCTGAAGCTGGTCGAATAAATCATCAATATGAGGCAAATGATACTTGTTCTTAACTGTTACTTTGTTCAATTGCCTATAATCAATGCACATTCTCATAGCGCCATCCTTCTTCTTCACAAATAGAACTAGTGCACCCCAAGGTGACACACTAGGCCAGATGAACCCCTTACGTAGGAGTTCCTGAAGCTGCTCATTTAACTCCTTCAACTCTACTGGTGCCATATGATACGACATAATAGAAATGGGCTGAGTGCCCACCACGAGGTCAATACCAAACTCAATATCTCTGCCCGGTGGCATGCCTGGAAATTCTGCAGGAAATACATCAGGGAATCCCTCAAAATTGGGACAGAATCAATACTGGGAGTCTCAGATCCAACATCCCTTACAAAGGCAAGATAGAAAAGACAACCCTTCCCAACCATATGCTGGGCCTTCAAGAAAGAAACCACTATACTAGGGAAGTAATCAGTCACACCTCGCCACTCAATCCGTGGCACACCCGGTATTGCCAATGTAACTGTCTTAGTATGACCGTCCAGAATAGCGAGACACGGAGATAGCCAATCCATGCCCAGAATGACATCAAAATCCACTATACTCAATCATAAAGTATCAACTCGGGTCATCAGATCCCCAATAATCAAGACACACGACCGGTACACACGGTCTACAATAATAGTATCGCCTACCGAGGTAGATACATGAATAGGTAAAGCAAGAATCTCACGGGGCGTACCCAGATAACGAGCAAAGTATTATGACACATAAGAATAGGTGGAACCGGGATCAAATAACATAAAGTCATCTCTGTGGCAGATTGAAATAATACCTGAAATGACAACATTGAAGGAAATAGCATCGAATCTACCTGGCATAGCATAAAAATGGGCCTAACTGCCCATAATCGACCTCCCCCTCTAGGGTGACACGAGGCTAACTGATCCCCACTCCTAGCTGGCTGGGTGGTGGTAGAGCAACTAGAGCTAAAGTTGATGATTGGGCCCTCTGCTGGGATGAACTAGCAATACAGTGGGGACACTGCTTCCTCATATTTCCAAACTCCCCACACTCATAGAAATTCCCCGGTGACGGAGATGGGGACTAAAGGGAACCCCTCGCACCGAAGTGACCAGCAGATGTACTCGGCATTAAAGAACCTTGAACAGATGGAGAACGAGATGAAATCTGAGATAGAAGGACACTAAGTGATGAATGGTCTTGGTGTGAACTGTGGGAACCATGACCCGATGGCGCTCCACGATAACCTAAGCGATCAGACTGACCATGTCAGAACTGCCGGCCTCTACCGTTCTGAAACTGGCCCCTCGAAGGACCACCACTATATCCACTAGATCCTCGAGGACTCTTGGCCTCCCTCTCCTCTCGCTCCTAGCGGCAGACAGACTCAATCTCCCTGGTAATACCCACAACCTCCTCGAATGTAGCACCAGTCACCCTCTCCTTGGTCATGAGAATATGGAGATGATATGTGAGGCTATAAACAAACCTCCTGATCCTCTATAAATCTGTGGGAACCAACCAAACTACGTGTCGGGCTAACTTAGAGAATCACATCTCAAACTGTGTCACCGTCATCTCCCCCTGACACAACTACTCAAACTTTCTACACAACTCTTCTCGGCATGACTATGGTACATACTTCTCTAGAAAGATAACAGAGAGCTGCTACCACCTAAGGGGAGCTACTCTAGCAGGCCTACGCCTATCATACCCTCCCACCAAGTGAAGGAAGCCCCAAAAAACTAAAAGGTAGTAAATGCCACACCACTGGTCTCTAGAGCTGTATGAAGCATCCTCTGGCACTTATCCAAGAACACCTGGGCATCCTCACCCTCTGCACCGCTGAATGTCGGAGGCTGGAGCCTACCAAACTCTCAAGTTAACACTGCTCATCATCCGGCATGACTGGCACTACCAAGTCCTGAGCTGGTGCAACCGACTAGGTTGGAGGTACCCCTGGTGTTTGGAGTCCCTGCACAACCTGATCAGGTATGCGAGCAACAGGGGTCTGAATCCCTCCCCCGGTCTGTGAAGTAGCTGCGGCCGTAGTAGTTGAGACCGCCTGAGCCAAACCGGTACACACTGATAATATCTGAGCTAGAGCCTCATGAAGGCCTGGGATCACAATAGGTACAGCTGGTGCCTGAGCCGGTGCTGTTGTAGTGTCCATAACTAGGACTTGGTCCCGAACTGGGGCAGCTGGTGGATTTGAAGGTGCTACCCACGCTGCTCTGCCCCTACCACAACCACGACCGCATCCTCGACCTATAGTGATAGCAGCTGGTGGCACTGGTGGTCGTCTACCCTATCCGGTCGCGCGTGTCCTCACCATCTGTGAAAGAATAGAACAACAGAAGTTTAGTACTTGGATTAACAAACTCACACGATAAGAATTTCAAGAATGTGAAGTTTCCTAAAGGTTCTGTAGCTTCTCGAGGATAAATACAGACGTCTCCGTACCGATCCACAAGACTCTACTAAACTGGCTTATAACTCGTGAGACCTTTGTAACCTAGGATCTAATACCAACTTTTTACGACCCTGAATACCGGTCGCGATGACGCCTATCACATTACTAGGCAAGCCAACCAATTAACTAATCACAACCCATTTAACTTTAACACTTAAGCCATTTTCTATCACAAGATTTAAGACTAAATTCTTTAAGCGTAAAAATAACAAAAATATACGGAAGATGAAGAAAACAGTAACTACACAGCCCCAACAATCTGGTGTCACGAGTCTAGAGCCTCTAATACAAGTTTGACGCCTAATACGTCAAATGTTTAGAGAAATGCAAAAAATAACAAGATAGAAGGGATAAAATAGGGCTGCGAATGCCATGCAGCTACCTCGAAATTCTCGGCTGAAATGGAATCAGCTAAAAATGCTCACTCGACCGCTCGGACACCTGGATATGCACACAAAGGTACAACAGTAATGTGAGTACGCCAACTCAGTAAGTAACTAAAGTAAATAAGTACTGGAAGCAGTGACGAGCAGTTCAAAAACATATAACTTCAAATTCTTTTACGTCCAATAATAATCATTTCCAGTTTAAAACATTGAATTCAGATAATTAGCAAAATATTAAATAGAGGTTTAATCAAAGGAGAGTGAAAATAATAAAAACATCATAACAGGCCACCTTGGGCAAGAAATCACACAAAATATAGTCCCTCGATAGCCTCATAGTCACTCGTGACTCAACTCTTGTCACACAATGCTCACTATTAGCACTTGGCTCAGCATTATCTCATAATAATAGAAATCATAACAACTGCTGCGGCGCGCAGCCCGATCCATATATTTATAGTCGACTACGCTAACTGGGGGTGTGCAGACTCCGAAGGGTATCCTACAGGCCAAGCGTCATATCGCTGCGACGTGTAGCCCAATCCAATATACATACATATATATATATATATATATATATATATATATATATATATATATATATATNCATATAGATATATATATGTATGTATATTGAATTGCTGCAGTGTGCAGCCCGATCCATCTAAGTATCGTTACGGCGTGTAGCCCGATCCATACATATGTATATATATATAAATACCTCACAATTGAGGTTCTCAACCTCTCTCAGTCTTTAACCTAGCAGCCTCTCGGGCACAACAATGGGAATTAGGGAACTCAGCCCAAATAGTCCTTGCTATTAAGAGTAGTGTAATAAACCCACTTTAAAACATTTAGGCAGGTAAAACATGACTGAGAGTTTACTTCTATCAGGTAAAGTGAGGAAAAATAGACAAAAAGCCCCAAAGGGTTGCTACTGTAAGGCCCCAGAAAATTTCGCTAAGTAACCTAGGATTTCGTGGTGCCACGTAGGCTAATTATAATATTTTATGTGATATTAACATGGTGTACATCAATTGGAATTGGTAAATATGTGTATAAGTCTCATGGTAAGTAATTTGGGGTCCAAGGAAAAGCCTAAGTCTAAGAAAAATTGGAAGAGTCCATAATAGGCTAAAATTCACAATGATCTTGCACTAGTCTATACTTTGAACGAGTATATCTAAATATATATAATGTTTTAGGTGATGTATAACCTATCAAATGAAAGGTCTTTGAGTCTAGTTTCCAACGCTTCAAACCGTTCGTCATTTGGCATTCCTACACAAAGTTATGATCAAATTACCAAAGGCTGAAAAATGCGATCCTATGTCATGTCAGATCTGCGGTCCGCATTTTCATTTCGCGGTCAGCATTTTCGTTCTGCGGTCCGCATTTTGACCGCAGATTGAACCAGTGCAACTCATTTTTGGGCACCGATTTTTCGGTGCATTCTGCGGCCCGCATGTTCATTCTGCGGTGCATTCTGCTACAGCATAATTGACATCGGAGGGTTAAATTTCTAATTTTTATAACCCGACCCCATTTCAATATATAGGCTTTGGGGTTCATTTTGGGGTCATTTATTACTAATTTTAGAGAGAGGTGAGAGAATTTTAGAGAGAGAAGGAGGAACCCAACATTTAAATCATCTAAATCTTGCATCAATCTTCAAGAATCAAGAACCCAATCGCAAGTTCTTATCTAAGAGGTAAGATTCTATGCCCTATGTTTTAAATTCGAGTTTAGAGTATAAGATGGGTTATTGAGGTATGATTCTTGGGTGTTTTGGTATTGTGTATACATGCATGTACAATATACGTTGTGAGAAGATTGTTTAACATAAATAAGTAAAAATTGGGTTAGGGAATGAACGAAATCTTGAAAAGGGAATTTGAAATCAAGATGCTCATCTAGTGTTTGATAGAATGCTCAAATGAGCTGAAACCATG